>MU217285.1:319875-353247 GCA_018584345.1 Thuja plicata | reverse complement strand
TTAAATCATTTAAGTTATACATTATACTTGGTTTTGTAGCTTTGGGTTGGCCCTGGAAGGAAGGCAGCGGAAGAGAAGAAGTTCTTTGACACTCACCTGGCTCCCTTTTATAGAATAGAGCAGGTAATAAAATATAGATATTATATTATTATTTTAGAATTTGACCACACCATCATGTTATTTCATCAGTTCATTGCAAGTCCTTTATAACTATTAAAAAACATAAGATACATCAAGCTAGCATTTGTGTCAACATCATTGCTGCACAGCCTTTTTTTTTTTAATTTTATCTTGAATCCGTCGCTATTGCAATGTTTACTTCCATAATTACGATGGATTCACTGTATTGGCGACGCCCAAATGTCATCCCAGTTGCTTGGGTATTCATCATAATTGTGACGTCTATGCTTAGAATTATGACGGTTTTGCTATATTGGCGATGCCCCAAATGTCGTCGCAATATCGGTTATGCGTCGCAATTGCGACGATAATCTAATGAATTGCAACGGGGTTGATGTTACAATGAAGGGGCTGCATAGCGATGGATGGAAGTCATCATTGCGACAAAAAAGGAAAAATGTCATATTTTGTGACTAAAAAATAGCGACGTCTATTACTGTCGCAATTGCAACACATGGCTGTCTCAATTGCGACACATAGCCATCACAAATCGATGCCAAAGTTATTAGTGGAAAATATCTTAACCAAGAGGGATTTAACCATCCTTATTGTATTGAGATACTCAAGAGTATCAAAAGTTTATCATGTTGACATCATAGTGAATTCTAGGTCAAATGATAAACTATCACTTTTGAATCCTCTAACAAGGTCGCACTTAACAGTGTGTTTGTAACCTTTAACAGGGTTGGCTCTTCACTTAGCTCACTTTAGAAGAGTGAAAATTTTGGGTTACCGGTCCCAAGTTTTTTTTCCCTTAACAGGGTTTCCACATTAAAAAACCATGTGTCAAATGTGTATATGGTTCATTCCTTTGATGTCTTTCTTTACACATTACTAAAACAAGATTGGTCGGTAAACACTAAGTTTAAATTACTGCTACTCGATAAAGGCTAGAAAAAGATAAATAGTATATTCACCAAGCAGTATATATATGTTAGATTTACATAAGGCATACATCTTGTATGACTGAAAGATAACTAAAGGTATTATATTTCTAATATATTTTTTGGTTGGATTATTGGATTAATTTTTGCGGCCACTGATTCAACCCCCCCCCCCCCTCCCTTTCACTCTTAGTTATTNCACCCCCCCCCCCCCCTCCCTTTCACTCTTAGTTATTCTAACAATCTTCTCTAGGTTCAGTTGAGCACACATCATATATGCTCTCAGTAACCGATATCTCTGAGGTAGCAATCAAATTCTTTTCCATTTTCACATGCTTTTGCATCATAACTAAATGCAATAGTAACATAGCCTGTAGCTTGGTTACCTATTCTCTAATTTTGTCCTCTTCCTTCTTCAAATCCAGTCTCAACTATTGTGTTTGTAGAACCTTGGTGTAATGCATCTGCAATGCATGTTTCTTGGTTATGATTCATCTAATGTAACTGCATCCTTTCTCCCTTTCTTCTTCTTCATCATCTTCATCTTCTTCTTCTTCTTCTTCTTCTTCTTCTTCTTCCCTTGTACATTTGATGAAGGAGATAGAGTTAGAGATAATTGAGCCTTTTGCTCAATTTCTTTCTTTGATGGCTTGGTAGGTGTGATGCCTTGTGAAGTTGCCTCAGTAGCTGACCTAGTGCCAATGGTAGGGGTGTCTATCATCATTTCTATTGTACCTTCACCTTTTTTTGTAGTATCAATGGTTTCTTTAGGTGTGTCACCTTGTGTTGTTTCTCTACTATGCTTGGTCTCTTTACCTTGTATGTCACCCTTGTCTTCATTTGTATCTGTGACCGGCTTGGGTTTTTTCTTTTGTGCTTCACTTTCTATGTCAATATCTTGTACTAGAATGGGAAGATTACCTAGTACCATTTCTCAGATGACCTCTATTATATCTTGTTCATCTAAGGTCTTGGTGGCTCTAATTATCGTTTCATCTTATTTTTTCTTGTCATCATCATCACCTTCAATTATATCTTCTATTGTGATCTTAGCATGACTTAGATTAGTCAACAATTCATGAATACCATCCAATACATTATCAATAGTTACATTATCAATATTTATTGGTTTTGTGCTTGGTTGTTGTCTCTCGGTATCAACTATATATGCAATGTCCTTAGTTTCTTTCGTTGGATTCAGCAGATCATTCTGAATCCTGGTGCTCTCTTCATCAACTTCCTTCAAATTCCCTTGAAGTATATTTAATGTTCTTTCTTTCTTGGAGAATTTTTTGGCATACTATTGCACGATATTATCAATTTGTTCTATAGTACAATTAGCTTTAAGTAGAGTGAGAGCTGCCTCTCTCATCTACTTCTCGGTGTTGAGTGCATAAGTCCATCAGGCTGATATTTTATCATACAATTCTTATGGAATATAAGTATAAAATTCCATAGGGACCTTCTTGAAAGTAATCATCATACGTATGATAGCTTCTTCAAGTTTGTTTTGATTCTCGGTAGTCAGATTAGCATAAGCGTGTATCTTGGGATGTCCTAACCTTCTGGTTGTTCTTATTGCTTATGCAATTTCATCAATAGTATTCAATACTTTGTTATATACAACCTTAAATTGATCAATATTTTCATCCTTATCATCCTTATTCCTTACATACATATTTCTCTGTCTTGATGCAATAGTCTTCAGTTTCCTTGTTTGATAAGTGTATTTCGGTGATGGCCTTGTAATCTTTACAAATTCTTTTTTCAAAGGTTGTGAATCTATTGTCACTGATCGTGATCTTTTCCTTGGTGGAGACTCACTCTATATGCCTTTTCCCTTCTTGGCCTTAGGTTCCTGTACTTGTTCTTCATCGGACTCATCAGCATCTTGTTCTTGTTCTTCATCTTCACTTACTCTAATCTGCTCCTCGGTATCATCAACAGATTTATCCAGTTCTTTATCAGTGATAGAAAATTTGCATTTCAAAGTCTTAACAATCTTGGTCTTCTTCCCACCCATCTTTTTAACTTGAAGTCCAATTGATATTTGGGTCTTAGATTCTTCGTATGTGCCAAATCTTATGGCAGATTTTTCAACTAGTTCATTGAGTAAATTTTCTATAGCTTCAAAAGATAAATCAATATCTAGTTCATAGTCCATCAGAGGTAGCCATGTTTTCCTTGGGTGTACTACCTTGATGAGAGTAGTGTCTGTTTCAACTACAAAACAAATTTCATCCTTATATTTATCTACCAACTGCATTGGTATTCTTGTTCTATTTTTCACTCTTGCTTTGAAATTTTCAAAATACTCATTCATAATCGATTCAAAGTTTGTGCCTAGACTGTAATGAAGTCACTGATTTGCAGTGTAATTAGTCGGTTTGTATTTCATTTCAAATTACCAACAAAGGGAAAAACATTTTGCAGATAGAAAAATGTGCATAGTAGTAGAGCACCAAACTTACAAGTGTTATATTTGGTTGAGTAGATTGTTCTCATATTTTCTACAATTTTCCTCTGTAATAGCTCGGATAGGTAAAGTTGTAAACCCTTCTTTACAATCTTCAATGCAATATCAATAGCTCCACATGCAACATTGTTAGGTCTTCTCAACTGGAAGATCTTGTATGAAATAACATATGCACCAAACCTAAGTTCAGGGTCACCGATGGTGTTGATCCGTAGAACTCTACCATCTCACTCAGCTCTTGTTAGTTTTTCTATCTCAGTTCTGGGCAGGTGCCTTAGGGATTTCTATTTATCTAATGTAGGATACCTGGTTACTACATGTATCACGTCTTTTCTTATCTTCTTTAGTTCATCTAGCCAAAGCTTTCCATCATGAACTTGGCTCAATACAATACGGATCCATTCAGTTTGGAACTCCCTTGGGAAATATAGGGCATTGGTTAACCCTTTGACTTTTGGGTTTTTATGATCATCTTTTAGTTTCCCGTTAGTGCAAAGTGATGGATATGTCGATATAAGTTCAAAATCCCCTATCTCACTGATCTTGTAGTGAATGTAAGTTTACACATGATGAACCAGTAAAACCTTATGTGGTATCACGGAGAATATGCCTTTGTCATTGGGTTGAGCTGCAACCTAAGGATGTATCTTGTAATTTGTTTCTATGCATGTAGAATTCTTAACAAGAATTACATTTTTATCTTTATCCATCTTTTCCTTCATGGTTCGTGATGAGGACGTCATTGATTTCAATTTAGGGCTTTCACAAAAGAACTCAAAGTAACTCAATAAGTGTAAATGTGTACAAGTTCTAACCTTTAACTTCTCATAATGTGTTCAGAATCTTTTTAAAAATCTTCGAAGTTCTCTTCTATGAAGTCCCTCTCAATTTATCTGCTCTGCTCTGTGATCACTGTGTGAACAAATGAGTTCACCTTCCTCAAATTTATACCAAATAACTTTAGTCAGTGCAATAAATGCTCACTACCAACCACTCGGTAGACAAACATAATACTCGGTTAAGACTAAGAATACTTATGCTTGGTGAGTATACCAAATGCTTGGTTTCCTTAGAAACTCGGTTATCTCTCACATGTTCACCAACTTGTATTACTAACTCAGTACAGATTAACAAACACAACTAGATCAAATTAATCAAAAATATAATACCATAGTGCATCTTATTTCATGATAATTCAACATTTTTATAATGAATATAGGAACTAATGTAAGATATAGCTTTTTGAAATAAAGTTCCATACATGCTTGTATTTCTTAGGTGGAGGTGGTGGAATCACCTAATCCATCAGATGAGGTGTCACCGACTATTGTGCTTGGTCCAACATTGTCATTTGATGCTCTCCTCCACATTTAATTTCTGATGCTCACAATTTCTTTGATTGTATTCCCATTTCCATAAGTATTTATTCTATTTTCACAATGTCTTCTTAAGTGACCAACCTTATGATAGTGTGAGCATGCGATGCCATAGTTTAACCAATTCCTAGACTTAGTTCTCCATTGTCTCATACATTTTTTTTCTATATGTCCATATTTACCACATGTTGTGCAATTAGCCCAAGTGTTGTAATCCAAAGTATAAGTATTACTTTTTCTTCTTAGTTGATTTACGTTTTCTTCTGCTTTAGGTTTCCATATTTTCTCCATATTAGTCCTGCATGCTTGTTATGTATGACCATACATATTGCAAGTTAGGAAATATTTATCCATGTAGGGTTTCTTCTGTGGTTTTTTCAGCTTAGCTCTACATCCATGTGCTTGATTTCCATGCTTATTATAGTTATAGCAATTTCCATTAAATTTAGGAGAGTTTCTAGAAATAAATTTTTCTTTTCTTCTGTAAACGTTTGATGTGTGGCCTAGTTTTCCATAGTGATGGAAAGAGGGTTTCTTATACTTCAAATTTGAGTATACATTCCTTTGTTCAGATTGATTTGACAATTCTCCTTGCTTGGTATACCCTAATTTGGTATTGTTGTTCAGTCTTCTTTGATAGTTCAAAAATTTATCCATTCTCTTAGTACCATCTTCCGATCTCCTAATCACTTCATTATGTTTTTTATTATGGAAAAAATAGTTTTTGAAGGGAACTGCAACCCTTTATAAAATAGAAAAAGATAGGAAGATTAAGTACAGACCAAAATGGAACAGTTGGGGGGAACAAAAGAAGACATTACAACACCTCCCTAGCACCAGCAAAAAAACACCGGACAACAAGAAATAGGACGACCATGACAAACAAGTTAAGATATTTTTTTCATGAGATCAACAGTGTCCTCCTTCAGCAATTCATATTGCCGGATAGAATCCCTGAGATTTTCTATATATTTAGAGATGACCATCTTATTCTTTTTGTTTCTGTAGAAGCTTTAATTCATTTCTCAATTTTTTATTCTCTTCTTTCAATACACCAATGTCTTCTAGTTTTCCAGCTAGCTCAATATTCACTCAGTTTGCCTCATGACTCATAACAACCACGTGATTGGTGATCTCAAAGTAATGTTGTGTAAGTCTCATTATCTCAGATTCCTTCTCTTGTAACTTTTCAGTCATTTTCCTTCTATCATCAACAGCCATGTTTCTATCTTGTTCATCTTTCTTTGCATCATTCAAGACTTCAACCATTCTAACCATTTGTGTATCTTGATCGATCTATAGTGCTTTCATTTTTTTAGTAATTTGTTGATTTCTCTCAAATAGCTTTGATATGATTCCTTCAGATGCATGAAATATGCTACCAAATTTAGATCTAGATGTATCAAATGGGTCATGAATCTCTTCTTCCTAATAATTAGTCTCATGATAGTGAAGTGCCACGTCCTTTCTCTTAATCAACATCTCCCTGAGTTTCTCCTTGGCTTCTTTGTATTGTTCGATGTAGATCTACAACTGTAACTTCTAATTTTCAATAGTTTTATCAAGTGTATACCTTTCCATTATAATATCTTTTCTCTCCAGTGATTAAACTTTCTAAAAAAGAGAACTAAATGTGATACCAATTGTTTGAATAATAGAAAGGTGTGTGCTGAGAGGGGAGGGGTGAATCAGTACCCTTAAAAACTTTCTAACAAATCTTTGTAATCAAATATTCTGTTATAACCGACTGAGTAGATTGCATTCACCAAACATGTAATGTCCCTACTGAAATGTAAATGCATGTATGGTAAACAATAAAACATACATGAAACTTAAGTACACATGACACTAGTATTTTGGTATCACAGAAAACCCCTGTTAGAAGGTAAAAACTGTGGTGGGGATGGGACCCACAAAACTTCACTACTACGATAAATAAAGTAGCATATTAAAGCTTACAATGATTGATCACTTTTGGTGACCTTACCCTGTTAGGAGTAACAATAAGATCGATTATATCTACCTCATGTGAGGATTTAGAAACATAATGTATGTGTGCACTCTGTTAAAAGATTTATACAAACATGGTTATGTCTACTCTGTTAGGTGATTTTAGGATTGTTACAATTGTCAAAGAATAATAAAGTTGCATGATCTGAACAAATTACAATCACTATATTGTGGATATAGATCCTTAAAGTGTAATGAAATTTATCACCTTACTATGAATTATAATACCTTCTATACTGCTCGGTAGCCTTGCCTCTGTTCTGAAAACTGAATGCTACAATGTAGTCCTTGTCCTAAAACCCTTGTCTGATCTTTGATGTCTGTAGTATAGTGGCTACTTGATCATTACTTGATCATCATACGTTAAAATGACATCTTAACATTACATATATAAAACTCCTTGACCTAATTAGGGTTTTACATTATCAAGTAGAATAATCTAAGATCAATGGTGTATAACATTTACCTTGAACATCTAAACATAGGAGATATAAACAATTAATGTGTGTATTTGTAATTAATATTCTCCTTGATCTATGTAAACCATTATCCATCTCAGAAAAAAGTTGTTACCTAGATTGATGTGCCAATACAAAATTTTTTGTGACCGTCGGTTTACTCGGTAAATATTGTCTCTCGGTGCTCATTGTTCTTTGTGTATCTCATTGTAAACTGTGTGCTCAGTGTACACTACTTCTTGATAATGTCTATCTTCTCGGTGATCACTTCACTTGGTTAACTCTGTGCGTGATCAGTGCACTTGGTTAACTCTGCACTTCGATGATCATACTAACTAGTCTGTCTATGACTTTGTTACCGACTGTCAGTTTGAGTGCTTGAATACTAATGACAACCTTCAAAGCTCATTTGGAGTAACATTTTTCACTAGAAATCCAGAGAGGTGGAGACATTATTCTATTAGTGGAGATGTTTGTCTCTTCGGGTGTGCTAAAATGTATGTGATGAAATCTACCTGTGTGGAACAAGATCAAACATGAAAAGGTTAGTGTTTTATCATTCAAATAATCCAGAACATGTGTGAAAATTTTAAACAAATGACCCAAGAAGATCTCTGCACAACCTCCGATGAGCCAAACAAGTGCACCCAAGCCTTGTTGATTTACTCTTAGAGATTATTGTGGGTATTCTCTCCCAAAAAAATATCAAATCCTATTATGCAAGCTTTCTTGAATGGATGATCCTACAATAAAAACTAATGGATACCAAGAGCTTGAAAAGCTAGTATGAGGAACTAGTTACAAACCAATACCAACTGAAGAATGCTTCCATGAGCTAAATGATAGTAAAAATTATTTTAGAATGTAATATGCACGCTATACTAACATGGTTCAAGATTAAAAGTAAAAATGAGCTAACATGTGGATTTCTATGAAAAAATTAAACTAAGAAAGTAAGAACTAGCATAAAAACTCTAAAATGGTCTAGCACTATTTTAGCATGATAACAATGCAACTAGAATGGATGGATTTTCTCATGGAAAGGCTCTTATTTAAAGATTTTTGGAGCAAGGATGAGGGATTGGTGAGGTGGCACCTATGTGGAATCGACATAGGAGACACATAGGCTTGAGGAGGTGGTCATGCCAAAATTCAACCTTGAGACAAGATGGGTATTTAAGGTTGAGAGCCCCAAATTTTCTCACATATGTGTGAGAAACATGGGAGAAAGGACTAGGAGAAACATGTGTCATAGCAATTAAGGAAGTTGGGTGGTTTCCTTGGGATGATTTTCTCACACATGTGTGATCAAATCATTAGGGACTAATGAAGTTAGGAATCACCTTTTTAGGCTAATTAATATAGGATTAACTAGTCAGGTAGGTTTAGTAGTTGAAAGGGATAGCTGGAGACTAGGTTTCTAGGTTGTTTTAGGATTAATTCAAACTAAATTCAAATTAAAAATGTTTAGAAGAAATAATCCAAGTGATGGGAATAAATAAATTAGGAAATTACCAAAAATGGGATTATGGAGGATCATATATTAAATTAGATTTAATATAATAAGGGCAAGTATTTAAATTAAATTTAAATACCTTAGGAATATGAATCTAATTAATTAAATAAATAGATGCACATAAATGTATAATGAATTAACAAAAAAATACCTATAGTATTGTGGGGACATTAATTAAATTAAATTTAATTAATTATAAGCAATTAAGGGCATTTTTAGACATCTACAGTAAGAAACTGCATGATAACTATGTTGATGAGTCTTGTCTTTTTTACTAACTTGCTTTGAAAAAATTAAAATGGAATTTGGAGACCTACCACCTTTAACAACAATCACTCAATGTTTTAGTTTGAGGAACATTAGGATGAAGTTGGACTTGAAAACATTAGGTTTCTTATGTTCCTTATAACTAGTCATATGTATCATATTCATCAATATTTGGAAAAATGTTGGTTTATGAATTGTAGAGGATGATTCTATAGAGATGAAGTCATCAAAGGCTTCATCTAGAATATCAAAGTCATCAGTAGTAAGCAAATTTTTAAGGTCATTAATTTTTTATTAAAATAACTCTGACATGATTTTTTTGGTTTTCTAATATAAGAAAAGAAAAAATTGATTTAACAAATGAAAAGAGACTATCTAATCTAATGAAATAAAGTGCTGAAAATGTATTCTAAACACACACAATTGAAGATATGATAGTGCAAAGATTTTATTCTTTTAACTTTTTGAAATCAAAAGGAAATGTAAATACATTGGGTTTACCAAAATCTTTAGAGGGATAAGAGGAAATAGTCTAAACTAGGACCATACCCTATTTTATTTAAAAATAGTATACACAGAGAAAAAAGGGAAGATGTGTGTAACTTACTCTCACTTAGAGAGAGTTAAGAAATTGCCTTTACTCCTTTAGGATCTTATTCATTTTTCATAAAATATTGTTTGGGTGTCAAATGCAAATAAAATAGGGTCTAAAGAATGTAAATGAAAGCATATAAATAAGTTTTAAAAAGGTTGGAATCTAAAATATACTAATAAATCCAAATCTAAAACTAAGATATAGAGGTGAATCTATGACTACAAGCTAATATGTGATTATTCAAACAATGTCAACATGCAACTTCTATTGGGATTAATGGGAAGTAGTACTAAGAGGGGGGGTGAATCACTACCTCTAAAACTTTTAACTCTTTTCACCTTTCATCATTAGTAATCATTCTTTACTATATTACTGACCATATCTATTGTTCTTCTTATGCATGTAATATTAATTCATAATCTTTAATTGTTTGCAACATTCATAGAAACATTCATGAAAGTAATAAACACATAACACAAGATATGATATCACAGAAAACTCATGTTAGAAAGTAAAAACTACAGTGGAGATGGCACCCAAAAAATGTCACTATCTGCAGAATAGAAGGGAGCTAGTAAAGGCTTACAATTGATCACTTTTGATTATATACCCTATTAGGAGTATTAAAGCGGAGACCTGTTAAGATCTACTCTGTTAAGAGCTTTAGCAAAACTGATTTAAGTGTGCACTATGTTAAGAGATTTACAATAGGACTGTTAGGTCCACCTTTCTTGAAAGGATTTCTTAAGTGTACTACACTTGTTAGAATGATTACAATGTGTTTGACCTGACTGTATGCAATCTATAATTTCTGATCACAAATCCATTAAAGCTCTCATAATATGAATATCACCTATATTGATTAATTAATACCTTTTCTTTTCTCGTCAGTAGCCTGTGTTCTTTTTCTTGAAACTGATTTGATCCTTTTTTTTGTCCTTCTGCATGAATTCTCTTGTCTGATCCTTAGATGATCTCAGTGGCTAAAATCATCATTGAACAACATCTTCACAGTAGATAAAGCATCTATTTATACAAGTATTTGACCTATTCTAGAATCATGCATTACAATGTTAACTCTAGATCCAAGGTTTACAACTTGACCTTGATCTTTAGTTTGCATGTTTTAAAACAGCTAGACTAATTAAAACAATAATATTTACATTACTTCCTCCACACATAATGGATTTAAAACAAATCAAGAAGCTAAATATATAACTTTAGTGTTTTATCTGAAGTGGAAACTCAGAACCACTTTTTATGGGATGTAACTGACTGTCAGTTCTTGGTCATCGGGTTGAACTGAAAGTATGTTAGTGTTCCTTTGTTGAACTGATCATTGGGTTCCCTTCATGTATTGGGTTCCTCTCTTTTCTATATCGTCAGGTTGCATTGTTGTTACTCGTTAGGTTCCTTTATCCTTTTTGTCATCAGGTAACACGGAATAGTGTTTGTTGAGATACTTTGTACTTGCCAGTATCAGGTAACCTTGGCGTCAGGTAGTGTTGTGCCTTGTCTGTCAGTGTAGTGTAAACCGATGGTGTAGATCATGTTTTTCCTTGTATATACTAATGGAAAAATATAATTCCTTCAATCTCCCCCTTTGACATTAGTATAAAAAATTGATATGTGCATAATACTAAAGTGTTTAGTATGTACATTATGTCTATATCTTTGTCATTATATGACTCCCCCTAACTATATGGATCGGTATAGTATAAGTATATGTACATGTATAATTGCCTCTATACTATACATTCCTTGTTCTTCTCTTTCAAATGTTTGACTGTACACACCATTTCCTCCTTTCATTTACTATGACTATTTTCATATCTCTTCCCCCTTTATACCGATTGAACTGTATGTACATATCACTTCCCCCTTTATTTGATACTCATGAAAAAAATGTACAACTTATAAGATGCCAAAAATGTGACAAAAATGTGTAACTTACAATGTGTCAAGAATATGTGAGTGGGTGGTCTTGATGTCGTCAAGCAATTTCTCCCATTTTTCTTTGATTACTTCTAGTGCCATGTGCTCTAGCTCTAGCCTTGCATGTATGTCATAAATTTTGTCTAGGACAAACATTTTTGGGGTGGAAATTAGTGTTTTTGCCTCTATCATATATTTCTATAGTAGTGAGAGTGTCGGTAAGAGTTGTGCTTGAAGCTCATTTACCTCATCTCTAAAATTGGTCTCTGCAATCTGAATGTCCTATCTCAATTTTTGAGCTTGCTTGAGTTTCTCATTATGCAATTTTATTGCCTCTTCACTATTCGTGAGACTTTGTGCACTTGTTTGAAGATCACCATCTATTTGTGCTATCTTGTTAGTATACTCCTGGGTGAGTTGATCAAGCATGCATAAATTTTGTATTAAGGTTATAGCTTCTGAGATTATTGGATCTATTGTGCTAACCAATTTAGAAAGTGTTATGCCTTGCATACTCATCCCTACATTTTGTGTGCAAAATGTTTGGTCCCCTCTTTCACTTTTGGCTCTTGCCTTGTTTTCTTTGTTTTCTTTATTTTCTTTGTTTTCTTCTCTGGGCTTTTCCCTCCCATGAGGTTTGTTTTCTTTTTTCTTCTATCTTTTGTGTCTCTGGGACCCGGTACCAGAGTTTGTTGTTCTTTCCAGAGCAAGATTCTGGGCTCCATGATTCTTTGCCACATTGTCTTCTCCTCGTGAGAAGGTATGGTTGCAGGGAATCCCTAGGCTCAGAGTCTGGAGGTTTACCTATTCCAGGGTTTTTAGAGAAGAGGGTAACTTTCTTTTCTTGGTATAAATAAAAATTACCTGCCACTTTTATAGTTACCGCGATTAAAAACACTTGTGCATTCAGAACGATTCAAGGTGAATTAAGGCAATTTTAAGTTGCGAATTACTTTGTTCTTAGTGGACAATTACCAGTTGATTTGAGGTGTCTATTCATAATCATTTGAAGGTACAACTTGTTATAGAAGTGCTCCTAGTGTACTTCTTCCCTGCTATTCTTCGGACTTCCAGGTAGGTTCTCTAGTTCCTGTCTTTGTTCTTTCTAGTTTTGCGGTTCCCATTTTGTATTTTTCTTTTGGCTTTGCCTCCTGTTGGTGGGTTGGCTCTGCCAGAGGGTTGTCTTCCCTCTGTGTAGTTGTAAGCTAGTGTTAATAATGTGTATCATCTCAGGATAGTTCATGTATATATGTAAATATTGTAAAAATCTATGAAAAGCTTGTAAATGTTATATTTTTGGTGTGTATATGTTTCAGCCTTCAACCCTTTGTGAAGTCCTGTATATATCCCATGTATATCCTTTTAGTCTTGGATCAATCTCACTGTGATTTTTGTTTGTGTTTTCCCAATTTGTGAGCTCACCCGCATGGCGGAATACCACTTGGTTGGAACTCGGCTCTTGGCTAGTTTCAACCATGATGGTTTCCTCTCTTCATCATCGAGTCAGCCTTTATGGTACATTTATTTCCCATGCATGTATTTAAGATCCACCAAGTGTCTCTCATCCCTTGCGTGTTCGGACAATTGGCACCATCATCACCATAATACCTATTTATTGCATGACCATGTGACACCCACGTAAGCATGAAAAATCATCTTCTAGTCATGTTTCCCAATGGTTAGTTTTCTAGACTCCAGACCCTATGTCCTTGATCAGCCTATATCTTACTTCCATCAAACGTGCAAACATCCCCAGGCCCAGATAGTGGTTGAAACCTTAAATTCTACATTTTATGCATATCTTTTCCAGATTTTGACGTGAACTAACTTTTCAGGTAAAGTATGGGTTGCGGTGGTAAGTTCTCTGGAATCCAGAGTAGCATTTTATCTTATGAGAATTTTGACGGTCACCTTACCTTGCAAGTTTTGACATCACACTTTCACTATGTCAGAAGCATCTACATCCTCTCTACCTGGGAGTCCAAATCTCCCCACCACGGCAGTCACCAGGGTAGCCGTCAGGTCCAAGATTGAGAGGGCCTTGGAAAAGCTTCCCCTCAGCATGAAATATTTGAAGGAAAATACCATTATAGGATCTAAGATTGAATCCAAGGTTTAGTTAATTACTGACACCAGCATCGAAATGTGGTCAGAAATGCAAGCCCTGGTCAAAATGATGTTCATCCAATGAACAGACGAGGACCAGTTGACAATAAATGTTGGGGATTCTGGGATTCTAAAGGCTTCTTTCTTCCCATGTTCTATGCAAGCCCTAGAACTCATCCTCACCCTCGTGGCACACTACAATTCCTTCATCTGGGCTGTCATGCTCACCACCCCGATCCTGACCAGATATCCCATGCCCATGGTGTCCCTTGACACCGCAACTTTTTAGGCAGGTTTGGGGATCCCTTAGTTTGACGAAGTGGCTGTCGTCACCTGATCTGATGCTTTGGGGAAATTTCAACAGCTAGAACTCATGGCCTGACAATATTTGAACAACAGTTGGCTCAAGACCCCAAAGAAGGATTCCAAAAGAATGAAGCTGGAGATCCCCTGATCTGAATTTAAGGAAAGCATCCAGATGGGGATCATAGCATTATGCCAAATCTTTGGGTAACCCCATGCTCAAGAATTCTTAGGATGGATGTATTACTTCCTATTGGGCATCTCCACCGGTGAACAGTATTTTGATTGGGCCACCATCATTTCCAACCATGTGGACTCTCAATTCCTTCAGGTGGCCTGAACCTCCAAGTTCTATATGACGTCCTATGTTCTCTGGGCCCTGGCACAACAACCCCCCATCACAAATGGGCTGCTCACATCAAGTGTACTTGGGTCGGTGTTGATATTGTGGCAACTGATCATGTAGTAGGTGTTGATAATGTGGCCACATGTCTAGTAGTAAAACCCTAAAATGGTCAATTTTAGAGTTTGCCCTAAAACGCATGTTATAAGTGTTTGAGATGTATAATGCATTGTAAGGTTGTGTACATTTTTGCTGGATAATAAGAAAGGTTGGATGGCTATGTAGGTGGATGTAGCCTAGGTTTTGGGTGAACCACATTAAATCTCTATGTTATCTATGTTTAGTTTCTTTCTTCTATTGTTTCTATGTATAACTATTTATTCTTATATTGTTCTGGTTCTGTCAAACCCTAACAATTGGTATCAGAGCGAGGTTTGTTTCTATAGATTGATAGGACTTTCAGATTTGAGTGGGAGCAATGGAGGATTCCAAATTCAAGATTGAAAAATTCAATGGCCAGAATTTTCAGTTGTGGAAAATGTAGATGGAAGATTATCTGTATCAAAAGGACCTGTGGAAGCCATTAGAAGGAAAAACCAAGAAACAAGGAACTATGTTAGCAGAGGACTAGGAGGTCTTGGATAGGAAGGCACTGGGATCTATTTGATTGTGCCTTGCACCATCTAAAACATTCAACATATCAAAGGCAACAATGACCATAGAGCTGATGGAGACATTGGCTAAGTTATACAAGAAACCCTCAGCTTTGAATAAGGTATTTCTTATGAAGCATTTGTTTAATATAAAAATGGGTGAGGGAGGATACGTATCGAATCATTTAAATGAATTTAATACCGTCACCAATCAATTGTCATTCGTAAAAATTATATTCAATGAAGAGGTTAGGGCTCTCTTACTTTTATGTTCTTTGCCAAAAAGCTGGAATAGTTTGGTTATCGTTGTAAGCAACTCTGTCTCTAGTTCAAATACTTTGAAATTTGATGAAGTTGTTGGTGTTATCCTAAGCGAGGAAATGTGACAGAAAAGCACAAGTGAAACTTCAACCTCATCAAGTTCTACTTTAAACGTGGAGAACAGAGGAAGAATAAGTGAAAGAGGAAAAGGCCCTTCACATGGCAAGTCATGAGGGAAGTCAAATAAAGGATGTTCTCAATCTAAAGGAAAGAAAGATTTTTGGTACTGTGGAAAGCCTAGTCACCTAAAGAAAGATTGTTGGTCTCAGAAAAACAAACAAGGAGATGGAAATGAAGATAACATTAAGGAAGCTAATGTTGCAAGTAATACTTTACAAGATGCTTTAATATTATGTTTGGATAATGTTAATGATTCTTGGGTAATTGATTCTGGGGCTTCATTCCATGCTACACCCCATAGAAAATATTTTCAAGAGTATGTTCAAGGTGATTTTGGACAGGTATATTTGGGTGATGATGAGCCCTATCCTATTATTGGGAAAGGGAAAATAGAGATCAAGTTGCCAAACGGAAATGACTGGGTACTGCAGGAGGTAAGGCATGTCCCTAATTTAAGAAGAAATTTAATTTATGCAGGAGAACTAGGTAGTGAAGGCTACATAGTCATGTTTACAAATAATGTCTAGAAGGTCACTAAAGGTTCATTAGTAGTAGCTAAAGGTTTGAAGATAGGCACATTATATATGTGTACTGGTAACACTTATTCTAGCATAGTTGCTACTAATAATGTTAATGCAGGGAAAGCTACTATAGATGTTGCAAGAGCAGATTCAAAAATGTGGCACCATAGGCTTGGGCACATGAGTGAGAAAGGGATGAAAATCCTTCACTCTAAAAATCTGTTGCCAGGACTGAAAAATATCAATTTATAGTTCTGTGAAAACTATGTTTATGGTAAACAGAAAAGAGTCAGATTTCTTAGAGTTGGGAAAGAAAAGAAGAGTGAGAAGTTAGAGCTAGTGCATTCAGATGTATGGGGACAGGCTCAGGTATCATCTCTTGGTGGCTCTCATTATTATATTATTTTCATAGATGATTCAACCAGGAAAACATTGGTATATTTTCTAAAACAAAAATCTGATGTTTTTGAAACATTTAAGAAATGGAAAGCTTTGGTTGAGAATGAGACAGGAAAGAAGTTGAAGTGTTTCAGATCTAATAATGGAGGTGAGTATTGCAGCATAGCCTTTGAAGATTACTGTTCTATCAATGGAATTCAAAGGTAGAAGATAGTTCCAGGAACCCCACAAGAAAATGGTGTGTCAGAAAGAATGAATAAGACAATCATAGAACGTGCAAGGAGCATGAGATTGCATGCTGGACTGCCCCTTCATTTTTGGGAAGATGTTGTAAACACTGCAGTCTATTTGATAAATAGAGGACCTTCATTCCCTTTGGATGGTGGTATTCTAGAGGTAGCATGGACTAGTAAAAAGGTAAATTATTCATTTTTGAAAACTTTTGGTTGTGAAGCTTTTGTCCATGTTGATAAAGAAAATAGAACCAAGCTTGATACTAAATCTCAAAAATGTACCTTTATTGGATATAGAGTAGATGACTATGGTTATCGGCTATGGGATTTTGAAAATCTTAAGATAATTAGAAGTAGAGATGTTATATTCAATGAGAAGGTCATTTATAAAGAATAGTTGCAAGAAAAGAAGCATGAACAGGTCAGACAAGAATATGTGGTGTTGGATGAGACTCCTGAAAAAGGAACACCATTGCTACCTGATGCTCAACAAAAAAAGGTTATCCCACAAACTCCTGTAAGTGTTAGACATTCTAAAAGGTCAAGTAGACCTCCTGAAAGGTTTTCTCCTTCTTTGTATTCCATTTTTTTGACTGATTCTGGTGAACCAGAAGAATATGAAGAAGTAATGTAGGTAAATGCCAAACAACAGTGGAAGCTGGGAATGAAAGAGAAGATGGACTCCTTGTTGAAAAATAAGACTTGGGACTTAGTCCCTTTACCTGAAGGAAAAAGAGCCTTGCCTAACAAATGGGTTTATAGGCTGAAGGAGGAAGATGAAGGAAATAAGAGGTATAAGGCCAGACTTGTGGTAAAAGGTTTTGCACAGAAAAAGGGTATAGATTTTGATGAAATATTCTCCCCTATTGTAAAAAATGACTTCAATTAGAACTGTACTAAGTCTTGTGGCTGTAGATGACTTGCATCTTGAACAACTAGATGTCAAAATAGCTTTTCTCCATGGAGATTTGGAGGAGTAAATTTACATGCAGCAACCAGAGGGATATGAGGTCAAGGGTAAGGAGAATTTGGTGTGCAGGTTAAGGAAGAGTCTGTATGGCCTAAAGCAGGCACCCCGCCAATGGTATTTAAAATTTGATAGTTTCATGGCTAAACAAGGTTACCATAGATGTCATTCTGATCACTGTGTATATTTTAAGAGATTAGATAATGGGAGTTACATTATCCTGTTACTCTATGTTGATGACATGCTTGTTGTTGGGTCCAATATGCAACACATAAATGAACTTAAACAAAAATTAGCAAGGTCATTTTCTATGAAGGATTTGGGTGCTGCTAAGCAAATCCTTGGTATGAGGATTACACGGGACAGGAAAAATATAACTTTGAATTTGTCCCAAAGTGAGTATATAAAGAAGGTGTTAAAAAGATTCAATATGCAGGATGCAAAAGCAGTCAGTACACCTTTGGCTAGTCATTTCAAATTGACTAAGGAAATGTGCCCAAAGGCACAGGAAGAGGTAGATAAAATGTCTAACATCCTGTATTCATCAGCTATTGGCAGTCTGATGTATGTAATGGTATGCACATGACCAAATGTTGCTCATGCAGTGGGAGTTTCCAGTAGGTGTATGAGGAATCTGGGTATGGAACATTGGAATGTTGTCAAATGGATTCTTCGATATTTGAGAGGAACTACTACAAAGGCATTATGTTTCATAGGATCTAGTTATGTTCTGAGTGGATTTGTTGACTCTAATCTAGCAGGAGATATTGATACAAGAAGGAGTACTATAGGGTATGCTTTCACTGTAGGGGGTACTACAGTTAGTTGGATTTCTAGATTGCAGAAAGTTAATGCACTTTCAACTACTGAAGTTGAGTATGTAGTTGCTACGGAATCTAGCAAGGAGATGATTTGGTTACAATGTTTTCTGGAGGAATTGGGTTAGAAGCAAGAAGATCACCCATTTACAGTGATAGATAGAGTGCCATTCATCTTGCAAAGAATTCCTCTTTTCATTCAAGGACAAAGCACATACAGCTTAGGTACCATTTCATAAGGTCTGTTTTAGAGGATGGCCAATTATGGCTTGAAAAGATTCACACAAGTGATAATCCTACAGACATGTTCATGAAGGCAGTCCTCCACATCATGTATTAGGTGTTGATATTTTAAAACCCTAAAATGGTCAATTTTAGAGGTTGCCCTAAAATGTAGTTTATAAGCGTTTGAGATGTATAATGCACTGTAAGGTTGTGTACATTTTTGTTGGATAATAAGAAAGGTTGGACGACTGTGTAGGTGGACGTAGCCTAGGTTTTGGGTGAACCACATTAAATCTCTATGTTATCTATGTTTAGTTTCTTTCTTCTATTGTTTCTACGTATAACTATTTACTCTTATATTGTTCCAGTTTTGTCAAACCCTAACAGTCGGCCCGGGTCAAAAGGTTGCCTAGGATTATTTCCCACAAATCCAATGAGAGGATAGTTTCCTCAACTTCTACCAAGTGAACGATGCCTTCATCTATTACAATCTTCTCACACCTACCTGGGATGTCAAGTACCATCTCTCTAAGGAGGCCATGGATTTGGTCATAAGTTATGGCCACTATTATATCCAGTTCCTGCAGCATATTTGCATTCAAGTAACCGGCTTCTCTGGGAAACCCTATTTGTTTCCCAAGCATTGTGGGAATAAAATATTTTTTTTGGAATATTACCAGCAGATGCTGGAACTACACACCCTCTACACTATAAATAAGGTGGTCAATTTTCCATTCCCAATCACTTGTGGGAATTACTCGTGTAGTCTGGCCACAGCCAAGGAGGTGGACAATGAGCTTAAAAGCTTGGGCTTAATGGAATTCTATCTAGCATGAAAGAACTTTGATCCGCTAGGAAAAATAGCAACCGCACTTCCCCAGGCATTAGAGCCCCCTAGATTCCACATGGAGGACTTCTAGGAAGATTTCTAGGATGATGTTGAAGTCTGGAGGCGTAATTTCATCCGGATGACAATGGGGATGATGCAGAGGCTGAAGCTTCAGAAATTCCCGAATGACTTCTCAGACACCGAGTCCACAATAGACCCTCAATACAAAAAGAAGGGTGTAGAAAAGATGGCTCTCCCTCTAGTAGATTGGAATGCCCAAGAGGGGCTGACTATTGAAGATATCACTCATGACATGGTCGAGCATAGCCACATGTATTAAAAGAAGGCATGCCTGGGGAGCACACGCAGAGTTGGCCCAACAGTGTGGGGCTTGAATTCTAGGACCAGAACCTCTTTAGAGGGAGAGGATAAAGGAAAAATAATCATGGGGACCCCATAAAAACCCCATCTATAACCCCCATGAAAGAACAAATGCAATAGACGCTAGCGATCTCCCAGCAGATGAAAGACATACTAATCACACGGCTGGCCACCCGAGTACTCATGACCGAACCCATCCATCCTCCCACTTCCCCTTTGCTGGCAGCATTGATGGTCCAAGCAACAAGGATTGGATCGAAAGAGGAGTAGGCAGCTATATTGGATAAAGGGCCCCCTTTGCTAACTAGGAGAAAGAAAAATAAAACTAACTCTCAACCAAGGGCAGAACCAAAACATGGGATGCCAAGCATCCAAGAAGTACAAATTATTTCTTTCGAGTCCCCAAAGTTAGATAAAGAGCCTAAGGATATACTAGAAAACTGCCCTCCCCATGATGAATTTGATGATTTATTTACAACTGATGAATTTGGGAACTTGCAGAGGGATATCTTGAAGGCGACAGAAGAGATCGCCACACAGGATGAACTCCCAGAGAAAGAGCCTGCACAAGAGCAGGGAGCTCGGGAAGAAGAAGGAAAAGAACATGGACAGTTGGATATTGCCAAAGTCCTAGAAATATAGGTTACAGGGACTGAGGAGGGTAGGCAGAAGTAGGATGAGAAAATGGCATCAGTTGGGGAAACCGAACCCATGGGAACAACTGTGACCCCAACTATCGTACTCCAAATGCCGCCTCTGAGAGTAAAATTTGGGGAGGTGATTACAGTGGCCCAAACATTGAATCTTGGCCCAACACCTCCCCCACCTCTAGATAATATACCAGTTGAAGAAAACATCCTAGCAATAGAGGCTGATATAGACCAACAACAGGAGGAGGAGAACCCTGGAGAAGCAAATAATTATCATAACATTGTCAAGGATATAGACATCGGGGAAAAAGATGCAAGCACCACCAAGGTAAGTATTTCCGGTAGACCCAAAGATATGGGGAAGGAGCTAGGAATGGCTCAAACTATCAAAGGGGCACAACAAGACCCTTGGGAGAAATCACAGGAACAGATTCTAGCTGCAAAGCCACCCCTACCTCCACAATGGTTGGTGGAGTCTCGCAAGAGAAAGGCCCCGACAATGACCCCTAAGGCCCATATCTCCTTGGTGAAGATGATGGTGAAAATTCAAAACCCTCCACAAAATAAGAAAGCCCAGACAATCCATACTCTTTGAACTAGACCAAGTGGAGAAACAGTCGCGGTAATTGTGACACCTTCCCCAGATGTAGACGAAGTAATGGCTAAGGCTGCTGAGTACTTGATCACTAAGATATCACTAGGGAAGAGAGGGAAATAGGGTGAACTTGACCTATTGAAAGAAGCAACCAAGGTGGTGGAGGCTCATTATGAAAAGGAAGCCCAAAAATTCAGGGCAAAAAAGGAAAAGAATGCAAATCTCATGGGGTTGCTCACAGAGCTCATGCAGCCTCTTACTGTCATACCCCCGGGTGCCTTTGCATCTAACGCACCACTACCTCAGAGCGACATAGATTCACTAAAGGAAATGAAAAGAAAATCTCAAGCAGTTGATGAGTGGGTCACAGAATAGGTGGGAAAAGTCTAGCATTTCATAACATCCACACTCCCAGACTTGTACACGGCCAACAATATTCTACATCAGGATGAAACTACTATCTCCATCTGGGAAGGACACATTGAAAACTATGAAGCGTGGAAGGCCAAAATGGAAGAACTCATCACCATTAGAGAAGAAATTGTCTCCAAGACTAGAATTTTAGGAGAGGAGTCTTTCGACTTTGTCTGGACCCAGCACTCCAAACTTGACCTCACATTGGGGGTAATCAAGCAAATGGTAGGGGCTATGTGCGACAAAGTCCAGGAAGTTCAATATTCTTTCAATTTATGCAATTCATTCATCTCAAAGGCCTCTGGAGCTGATCCCTTCAGCACTGAAACATGCACTCTGGAGGAATATGTCCTTGCAAAGTTCGACGAGCTAATGAAGTCTTGGTATGGATCCCTAGAGGGAATAGACGGAAAAAAAATGGCAAGGATCACTCGCATGGTGCTTCAAACTCATGATGTGACCAAGATGGCCACAGAATTCAAGGCAAATGTTCTAGATTTGGAAGAGCAAGTGGAGGCAACCAAATATCGTCGGGCCAGCCTAAATGACATAGATGAAGATGGAATTGCCTAGGTCTTGCAGACCTTTAATGATACTAAGGAGAAATAAAAGCCCTCCAGACTCTGGAGATGATCGTTAGGAGATGTATTTTTGTATTCATTCATTCTTTCAGAATGCAAGTTCCCAGATACCAAAATTTTGGATCCCACATTTTTGTATTCTTTAAGTGACCTGTGTCCCAATTCTCAAGGCTGATTGGTCACTTTCAAGGCAGTCAGTAAAAGGTGTCAGAAAATGGGTAACCACAGCAAGACACGTCGGCTTGACAATAGGGTTTTGACAGTTGGTCTTCCCAAGGTGCCGCTTCAATGTAACACCTGGCACATCGGGGACAGTGAGCTGCCCTCTCATTTATGAGGCATGATGAGGCCAATATAAGGCCTATATAGTTTCAAGTTTCATATGATTTATGGCTAAACTTTGAGAACTTCATATGCTTTCATGATACTTTTTCAAACTATTTTCTTAGAACAGCTATAATTATGTGTATGTAAATATGTGTGAAACATTTTGAGTTTATAAATATACTTTCTCTATGTTACATGGGTATATGGAACTAAATCTTATATCTTTTTTCCCTACCTTAAGTCGGGTGGTTTTCCTGTAGCCATGTGATGAGAGAAAGTTAGTAAGAAACTTATTTTGGATTCTTGTCTTGGATATGTGCACGTGCTAACCTTTTGCAGAAATGGTGGATCCATGGTAAAGGAAGGATTCAACATTGAAGAATGGAGTGATGCCACAAAAATTCCAACTATTGCAGGGCTCGTGATGATTCCACTGTGCGCAGATGAGAACAGATCCTGTTGCAAATAAGTCTTAGCTAAAAAGAGGCCACGATGGAGTAAATATAGCAGCGGCGCATTCCTAGACTTCATATATGATTAAATGTAGTTTGTTTCTATAGTTAAAGTTGTTGATCATGTTTCTTAATGATTTCCATATCTCAAATGTTGGGGGATCCTAGTTGATAGGAGTTTGTTTTAAAAGTTGTTGTTAAATAATCTGGAAGTTCTGATTCCAGGAGTAGAGTTAGTATTACAGGAAAATTTTTGTAATCCAGTGGGAGAAATACAATCTTATTTTTTGCATCCTTTGTAATCCATCTTTTATGAATGATCAATGAGAGCTTCAATTCTTAGTTTCTGAGTTCTTGTTCATTCACTCTTCTGTGGGGGCTCACATGGGAGGTGAAACTAATTCATATTTCAGTAGAAAGTAGTTGCAAGTTATTTGAAGTAATTAGGACTTTGTTGCTCCTATAGCCATTGATAATAGCACTAGTGGTTGTTCCTCTAGTATAGGTAGTTAGTTAGTTTACTGTTTCCTGCAACATAGACAAAGAGTTAGCTTACTGTTTCAGCAAGTTCTTCTATCTTTAGATTAAGTTGTTGATTCCATTTCCTAGTTTAGTTTCATTTTAGTATTTTCCATTTCTTAATCAGTAATGACTTTTAGAATAGATTAGAGCATATACTTTGTCGATACCATTTCAAATCTTACATTCCTTGGTCGATAATTTAATGAGTTCGGAAAATTATTTCTAGTAGGAAGGATGCATAATCCTTAAATACAGAGGTATTATAAAGAGTACTAATTTTTGGCGCCACTGCCGGGGAATGGTGTCAATCTAGTCTACCCTAGCATCATTTTCTTATATTTAGTTTATCCCTTGTTTTTATGCATAGGAGAAGAGATCATCTTGGGTTTTTTCTCCCTCAGAATTATCAAGCTGGACCTCTTGACTTATTTACCGATATCTTTAACCTTGAATTCAAGGAACCCAAAGTTGCGAATGAAGAACAATTTGAGAATGTGTTTGCTGATACATTTGACCACTTCCCATCATCTTCATCCTCATTTGAAGAGTCCTTACATCTAGATGATATTTTTGCTGAACCAGAAGATTTATTGTAGCATCCTGAGCCTCCTCCAAGGATGGCTCAACCAACCTTCCTTTTCCCCATTCCTCCTCAATAGGGAAACTAGAATTTGAAGAACATACCCTCTGCGGTAGTTCCTAAATTCTATGGCCTCATCACCGAAGAATCTGAGATCTTCCTCTTCGAGTTTGACATCCTTTACAGAAGTTACGACTATACAACTGATGCACACAAGCTCAAGTTATTTCCATAAAATCTGAAGGAAGCTGCTCTGAGATGGTTTATGAGCCTTGGTTCCAATGTTGTAGCAGATTGGGCTACTATGAGCAACATGTTTCTTTCCAAATACAAAGAGTACTATCAGGGGTGTGACTTGAAAGGTGATGATATCTTCAAGATGACCCAAAAAGAGGACGAGACCCTGGATGATTATGTCTCCAGGTTCATGTTCAATCTGTAGTGCAACACTTGGCATCAATTGAATGAAGAATCTTAGATATACCTATTTCTCAAAGGTGTCAATGAAGGGAGCATTGCAGCTCTAGACCTGATGGTTGGTAGTGACATTACACAAAAAAATTAGAATGATATCAAGAATATCTGCTTGAACTACTCTTGAGCCACTGTAAAGAAGGGTAGGGGAATAAGCGACCTCCCACAGAATTCTACTGGTTCTAGGGTTTCAAAAGTGGAGCTATCTAATCTTCTCTTCAACTTCAAGCAGGACATCATTAACAATGTCACTAATCAGATATATACCATGCATGCAAGGAGAAAGAAAGAGGATGCAGATGCGATGCTAGCTGAATACTATCCACATTGCTAAGAAAAGAGAGGAGTTGCATGTGTAAGACCATTGCAAATATGGAGACACAGTCGATGCCCACCAAATTCAAAGCCATTGATGAAAATAGAGAGGTGCTCTACATTGATCAACGCATGCCCTAGGCCCCAAGACCAGGTATGCCACAGGATCCTCTCCAAAATTTCAATAATAATAGTCAATGGAAAAAAATTTTAAATATGGGCACCCAAGGGTGGCAGCAACCCCAGCCAAAGTGGTAGCAATCTCAGCAGGGTTGGCAACAGCCCCAGCAAGGTTGGCAGAAAACCTAGCCAAGGTAGCAGCAACCTCAGCAATGTTGGCCACAACCTTAGAAGGGCTGGCAGCAGCCCCACCTAGGGTGGGAAAAACCATAGCAAGGTTGGCTACAACCCCACTAGGGTTGGCAGCAACCTCAGCAGGGGTGGCAGCAACCCAATCAATGGCCTAATCCATCCCATCAACAAACCCTAATGCCTACTTCTTGGCAACAAGCCTTAATGCCTCCTCCTACAACCGCTAATAACCCTCCTAAGAAAATGTCACTACCAACATAGCCTAATCCCAATCCCAATAGCAAGCCGACCACTCAACAACAGAGCTATGTCTTAAATGATATCCATTTGAGATCAGGGACCATGCTTTCGTCACCTCAACCACCTATAATAATAGAGGTTGAAGAGCCACCTGTTGACCATGAAGATGTGCTTTCTCCTATAGCCAAAGCACCCCCATTTCCCCAAAGGTTGGCCAATCAAGCTAAACCCGTAGTAAACCATGCAATAGCAGACTTGCTTGACCAATTTAAACAGATAACAGTAAAAATACCTTTGTTGGATGCTATTAAAGAAGTCCCTACCTACACTAAATCCATATAGGAAGCTTGCATAAAACAACCTAGCAAGAAGAAAAAGGATCCAAAAACCATTCATGTTGTCGGCCAGCTCTCTGACCTTATGTCAGAAAAGTTGATTATTCCCAAGTATTTTGATCCTAGGAGTCTGGTGGTTACAGTCACCATCCAAGGTATCCAAGTCCCAAATACCCTAGTTGATTTGGGTGCATCTATCAATGTCATGAACAAAGAAGTATTGTCCCATTTAAATATTGTTGGCCTCCGCAATACACCAACCATTTTGCAACTAGCTGATAGCTCTACTCTTAAACTCAATGGGGTAACAGAAGATGTCTTAGTTACCTTACATTCTTGGGAGTATCTAGTGGACTTTGTTTTTCTATCCCCTAAAGCCAATATGGGTGGGTATCCTCTCATTTTAGGATGACCATGGTTAACCACCACTAATTCCTTCATAGCTTTTCGGTCAGGGAAGATGACAATTTCCAATGGAGTCCATACCAAAAACTTGGCCCTCTACTCCCCTGCTCAACCTATGTTGCAAGATGAAGATGTCGTATGGCTAGAATTGGATGATCTTGATCTAGAAACAAACTCGATCCATCAGCTCATGGCCATTGATAGAGACCCCTTTTTAACTGCTAAATAGGATGATGAGGTACTCGAATCCATTGTTACAAATGAATATGGTCACAGTCCTCAGTGGTGCTCACAGTCTGACTGTATCTTGGAACCTATTTTGCCACCTGCACATACATGTTCCTACTTTGTATCTTCCCACTTCCTTCATTCTTTATTGCCTCATTAAATGGTTTCTCTTCCAGTTTCCCCAATCACAATGGTAGACAAGGTAATTTAGGTTGAAGTCACCCCGGGTAAGGAGTTAAATATTACCAGTACTTTGACACCCTCTCACCAGAAGGATATCCTAGTATTGCTATAGGAACATCAATAGGATTTTTCCTGGGATTACACTGACATGAGAGGATTAGATCCCAAACTCTATACTCATAAGATCTATATTAGCCCAGATAATAAACCTGTATGCTAGCCTCAGCGGTGGGTTAATCTTGTGTTGCATGACATAGTCAAAACTGAACTTCAGAAGTTGCTCAACACTGGCTTCATCTACCCCATTTCTGATAGCCAATGGGTTTCACCCTTGGTCATTGTGCCTAAGAAAGGGGGTAAATGGAGAGTCTGTGTTGACTACAGGGAATTGAATACAGCCACCAAGAAGGATCATTTTCCCTTTCCCTTTATTGATCAATTCCTAGATAATCTGGTTGGCAAGAAGTATTTTTCCTTCTTGAACGGATTTAGTGGTTACAATCAGATTCAAATTGCTCCTGAGGATCAAGAGAAAACAACTTTCACTTATCATTGGGGGACCTTTGCATATTCCATCTTACCATTCAGTTTGTGTAATGCTCCGGCCACTTTCCAGCAGGCTGTGATTAGTATTTTCTTTGACATATCTGGTGATTGTATGGAGATCTATATGGATGATTTCACCATTTATGGGAACACCTTTGCAGAAGCCAAGCTCAATCTGGATAAAGTCCTCAAGTACTACCAGGAATAAAAGCTCTCTCTCAATAGTGAGAAGTTCTTTATGATGATGGAGGAAGGTGTTGTTTTGGGATATTTTATTTCCTCACATGGCATCCAAGTAGACCCGGCCTAGATTTTAGTTATCACTACTCTGACCACACCAGAAAAGAAGAAGGATGTCCAGAGTTTCCTCAGCCATGCTAGATACTATAGAAGGTTTATAAATGATTTTATCCAAATTGCAATGCCCCTCTATAATCTGCTGAAGTAGGATTTTGATTTTTCTTGGAATTCTTGAAAAATCCTTCCTGCAGCTTAAGGAAGTTTTGACAACCGCACCAGTGTTGCATGGGCCAAATTGGGGATTGCCATTCCACATTCATACTGATGCCTCTGATTATGCTATAGGAGCAGTATTGGGCCAACAAGAAGATGCAATTGAATATGCCATTTATTATATCAGTAAGAATCTACATAGTGCAGAATTAAATTATACGGTGACCAAAAAGGAGTTACTTGCAGTGATTTATGCTCTGAATAAGTTCAGGCATTACATCACTGGTTATTGGATTTTTGTCCATACAGACCATTCCATGATTTGGTACCTGATGAATAATCCAGCCATCTCAGGGTTATTAGCTCGTTGGTTGCTCCTCATGCAGGAATTTGACATCACAATCATCGACAAGCCAGGGAAAGCCAACATTGTCACTGATTTTCTCTCTCGCTTGCATGTTCCTGATGATCCTGCAGCCATTGATGACAACTTTCTGGATGAGCATCTATTTTTGTTGGCAGCCCAAAATCCATGGTATGGTGACATCACCAATTAACTCACTACGGGTAGGACGCTGGCTCAATTTTCTTCCTAGGAGCGCAGATTACTGGTCGAGAAAAGTTTCAATTTTTCTTGGATTGCTTGTTTCATTTTTTATACTGGTCCAGACCAGGTTATGCGCAGATGCATTTGAGAAGATGAAACCTATGACATCCTCTGGGCATATCATGATGAACCATGTGGAGGCCACTTTGCAGCAAAATTTACGTCTTTCAAGATCTTGACTACAGGATATTATTGGCCAACCCTCCACAAAGATGTAGCTCAGTACACCAAGAAATGTGATTGGTACCAACACATGGGTGGCCTACAAAGATAGATGAAATGCCCCTACAGCCTCAGGTGGTGGTTACACCCTTTGATAAGTGGGGAATTGACTTCATAGGTCCCATTGACCCATCTTCTCATGGTAAGTCATATATCCTCATCTGCACTGACTATGTTACCGAGTGGGCTGAGGCTAAACCAATGAAGCATCCGCAGGATACCAATGTTGCCAAGTTTTTATATGAATGCATCTTTACATGATTTAGTGTTCCCAGAGAAATAGTATCTGATCAGGGTGTTCAATTCACTTCCAACATTATAGCTACTCTGGTGGAGGACTACAAAATTTTCCATGGCAAGTCATCTCCTTATCATCCGTAAGCCAATGGTCAGGTTGAAGTCACTAACTGGGAACTAGAGGCCATTCTTACTAAGACTATAGTTGTTCACAAGAAGGTTTGGGTGGCCAAACTTCTTGAATCACTATGGCCTACCAAACTACTTGGAAATCTACTATAGGATTCACTTTGATCCAATTAGTCTATGGAAAGACAGTTATGAGAGTTTGAGCATAAAACATTGCAGATGGTATTGGAGCTCAACCTTGACCTTGCTGTAGCACAAAAGGAGCAAGTTCTCACATTGAACAATCTAGATGAATGCTAGAAATCTTCTTCGTCTAATACTGAGTTGGTTCAGCAGCAACGAAAACTTTGGCATGAATGGTTCATCAAAGACAAGTAGTTTGTTGTAGGTGATTGGGCTCTTCTCTATGACTCCCATTATCAACATGCTCCTGGTAAGTTTCAAATCCACTGGTTAGTACCTTATGAAATTGTCACTGTATTTTCCAATGGTGATGTACAATTGTCTACTGTTGACCCCATCTATTTCAAGTTACTGGTTAATGGCCACTGCCTCAAGTTATACCATAAGCCCCAGAGCAAGGCAGAGTTCCTGTAACGCCCCGCCAGGGAACCCAAGAGAGATTAACCTAGAACATGTCACTATGTGTGCTGAATAATTTTTTTTTAAGTTAACATAAAGAAACATACAATCATGCGAAAGCGATTACCATTTGTACACATGTCTTACACTCACATAGATTACACGACTCAAGGGTCCCATGACGTTGAATTACATAAAGAAAAACACAACTAACAACGTAACAAAAGATTCCATCTGATTAAACATAACAAATACAACTTACATAATCATAATTACAATCCTCATGGATAACCATGAAACCACCATAAACTCACATCCACTGCACATGTCGCAGAGTATGTGGTAATCACTCTAAACTACTTACTATTACAATTTCCAGAATAGGTATCACATGCAATACTCTAATACAAGATTATGATAATGAAATTACATAATAAATGATGAAGGAACATAAAGAGCTCATCTGCAAAGAAACCATCAAGCACCTGGTACAAGGTTGTCAAATTTCAATGGATAAATAATCACTACCACCCATCTGTGTGGAACCACAAAGGTCCACCCCACCGTGTTGAAGAGATAACAACATATCCCAATCGGATATCCAAAACCAAGAAGGAATAACCACTAAGAAAGGGATCCTTATAGCTCTCTAATCCGGTGTACTAATCATCTCAAAAAGGTAAGACTCACTAATCTAGAGGCAACTGACAACATAGGAAATCTAGCATGTGTAAGGGAAGGTGTCATCATGTACGTCTACCCTTAAGTTCAGCCTAGATAATCACAACAAATTTTGGCACCTAAGTGACCATACATGGAGCCAATGTCCTCTCATACTGACAAGGCCCACTAACTATGTCAGATACCTCGCAGGGAAACTAACATCTTCTCAACACCATCTTATCCTATACTAGCACTCGAGCATGGGTGAGGACATATTTTATTAATTCATTTTAATCTCTCAAATATTTCTTTAGTTATCACTTATTAAGAAACTCCACAATAAGGAATCCAGTAGTCTCTTACGGACACAAAACTTATTGCAAGCCACCTCCTACTACACATCTAGGTAACCTACCCTAGGCTCAGAGATCCTAATAGATCTAGCATAGGTCACAACCCTAGTGTACCCCAAATCAGTATCCCATACAACAAGAACGGTCACATATAGGTACACTAGCAAATAACATAATCGAAAGGGTCATCATGGCCAGTTTAGGGTAATAGCAAAGAGCACACACGTCATAAAGTAACAGAAAAGATAAACACTCCCCCCCAGCCTCTGTATACATCCTAGGTAATCTAATGCCCTAGATAACAACATATACAAGCAAAAGAGAAACACACAGATGCATAGAAAACAAAACGTCTTAAAAGACTGAAAAATGAACATACATGGATAACATTTCCCGTCTATTTAAACCATCTACAAGCATACGATAAACTCATTTCATTCACTAATAGATCCAATTTCATGATTAAATCCAACAAAATATATAACATCGAAATTAAACCCATTCGGTCTACCCCTAGCACCTAAATGGACTAATTAAAATAACCATTACATGGGTTGAATCAATCTAACTAGGAGTGAAAATTAATTACATTTTGACTTTAATATAATGTAGACTAATTGACTCAAAAATTAACTACACTGTATATTAATCAATCAATGATAACCCCTAATACAAATTAATCAGAACATTCGTGTCCATTATAACATTATAATTAATTATGATAAATCTATTAATTAAAATTAATCCTAATACATACATATATATATATATATATAAACTAACACTTAATTTACTAATTAAAATTAATAATAAAATATTATTAATTAAAATTAATAATTAACATATTATCAAATGAAATTAATTTACATTTCTTTTAAACAAAACAAATTTAAAACCGGATGAATTAAATATAAATATATAAAAAAACATATTAAAAAACAAACTTAAAAAAAAACATGATTTACATTGGGGGGGACCCACGCAGTACCCCTACCCCTACGCATAAAGGGCTAACCACCGTAGTGGTGGTGGGGACCGGTGGGTCCCATCACCCACCTGCCTTACGACAGGTGGTGTGACAGCTCGCCTCCCTTATACTTGGGAGTGGTGCATGCCACAAAGGGGTGGGGATGGGGTCTCACCTCCCCACTTAATTTTTTTTTTAAATTTTCTTTAAAATAAATCCACTATTCAATGCAGTTTAAAAAAAGGATTTTTTTTTTTTAAAGATAAAAATAATTTCGATTTAAAACCCTTTTTTTTTTAAAGTAGTTATTAATTTTTTTTAAAAATGAAATCTGAAAATGGAAAAGTAAAGAAAATGATTTCTTTTTTACTTTTTCCTTTCTGGGTAAAACTTTTCACCAGTTTGTATAAATACAGACAACCCCTTTTTCTTTTTTTTAAATGATTTAATTTTTCAAAGCACATGCATAGGATAATTATTTATTTCTCTTCTATAGTTAGGACTATAGACAGATTTAATTTTTCGAATTCAAGGAGATTTATGAGGGATATAAATACGAAATTTTGACAACATGACTATAATATGCTAAGACATACATAATCATGAAAATGATGAATCCAAGATTCTCATAAACTCCAAAAAACAATGAAACATCTATTAATTGTAAATTTAATTTCTTCTATAGTATAAACTATATCAAGAGTTTAATTTTTCATTTTCTAAGAGATCTAGAGGGAATTCCTTCCCGAAATTTTGACAGCATAACCCTACGATGCTAAGATTATAGAAAATGAAATAAATATAGATCTAGGGTTTCTAGATATACCCGAAAACATAGAAGCAACCATAAGCCATTTAAAGGCCAAATTTAAGGAACATGCACTAAAACAATACAGAAAACCTCAGATCTACGAAATTGAATCCATACAAGGCAAATGAAACCTACCTTTAATCCAATGCAAGAAATGGAAGAATGTAGCTTGGAGGATGAAAGTAGATATGAAACCCTCAAGCTCAATTCAACCACAGATCTGGCACAATGTAGATCCAAACACACACACACACAAGCAATATAAAATTTTGAAACCTTGAAGGAACCAAGATCTACAACAATCCACAATTCTTCAAAAACTCCAAAATCACCAAGAGCTCTCCAATTCTCAAAAACCTATTATGAGAGAATGAATGACCAATTCCCCCTAAAGAGATTCAAATTCCCCAAAACATGCAAAGGTTGATGACAACTCTCAAGTCAATCCCTAATTTAACTCAACTTGAAAATTGAAAGTAAATCCAAATTAATTAAATAAAATATGCTTTATTGCCACAACGCAACTTTGGCTCCTAATTACAAGTTAAGATATTTTGAATTTGAAATACTTTTTCAACACAATTATGCACATGTAATTAAGAAAATATTTAATTAAATAGATTAAATATTTATGTCACAATAATGCATGCAACCAAATATTTAATTAATCAAATAAGCACATATAATATAGTTTTCAATTAAATATTTAATTAAATCAAAATATTCAAATATTTCAATTTAATTAATTATTAAAAATAAACTTAGGATATAATTAAATAATCAATTCAACTATAATCCATTAAATCACAGAATATGGAAAATCACTCAATAATCTGAAAATCGCCTAAAAGCATAATCAAGCAAAACACACAAACTCAAGAGAGAGGGTATTCAAATTCTGTCAACCTAGACAAATCTGGATAAGGTAGTCATACTGAAACTCATCCTACATTAGGATGATTAGGCTTAGATTAGGGTTTTGGATCTGTATGTTACCTCCCCTCTTTACCATTGAGATGAATATTTATGGGCACGCTCCCTCCTGCCAATTCAAGGAAGACAATGCCATGTACCTGCAATCCTGTCACCAAAAGAACACATGTACATACATAATATAATATCACAAAAAATGATAGGGATCAGTCAAACGTGTGGATCTCGCCAAAGCAAGTAACTACGTCTCTGTCCTCTACCACAACAACACATCAACAAGTACATTCACATATAAGACAACCATACACATGCAAGTATGGGGTAAGTACATCATAATCTG
>MU217285.1:294168-319804 GCA_018584345.1 Thuja plicata | reverse complement strand
ATAAATAGGTATCATCATCAAATGAAATAATATCAGCTCACATGAAATGTGGCCTAAAAGAATTCGGCCAAACAACTGAAACCAATGCCTAAAGAGTATGGCATCCTAAACTAAAAAGCAAGACATGAGTGGGTATTACAGGTCCTGCAGCAATTTGAGTATGCTAAAGTTCACAACCCTCCTGTAGCTGATGGATATGAGCACCTTGCTTATATTCGTTCTTCCCTTTGAGCCACATTCACAACATTCCATAATAAATTACTTTCCTCTCGAAAGTACCTTTCTCCGCAATAAATATTCATTTCACTTCATTATTACATATCTGCCACCCGTCCAAATCATTTTATTTTCCATCATTGGATGGTGATTTCACGGAGCCGCCAGTACATCATCAAGTGTGTGTACTATCCTTGACATTTAATTCATTTATAATTTTTTTTATTCTCATCGCTCTCATCATATACGCACATGTGGGACCATTTGCGTACTTAATTTGGGGGGGAATCTGTGATTTTTTTTATATAACCACGTATGTATTGAATGCTATGTTTTTAAAACTTTTAAAGTGTTGTACCCTTTTTGCACAAATATTACCAATTCAGGCTATGAGATGGGACAGCCTTGAAATGAGCAATTTTTTTTTACACAAATAAGCCAAGGTGTCCATATGGATGTCTGCTGAGTAAGGATGAATAGTTCAATTCTTGAGATGAGATAGATTTGTATTCATTTCCCCATATAGCACTTGAAATCTTGAAGTCCAAAACTTTCCATCGTTGCAAATACCTACAGATTTTCCTTTTTCAATTTTCTCTGCAAACTTGTTTGATATAAATTGTACAAATCTCTGCGTTGCTTGTGTAATCTTGTTTGTGTGTTTTTCATACCCTTCGAACATGGGTGGAGATTTAGTTCATTGTGAACCCATAATTCATTAAATTTTGCTATATAGTCAAGTTTGCATGTCGTTGTTCCAAGCCAGGGGATGGATTGATTATATTCTTAAGCTAACCAGCCAAGACGAACAGGTGGCATTATAGTTCTTAAGCACACTCCATGACGGGGTGGCTACTGTCAAGGGATTAAAGGTACCATTTTCATAATCAATCATGGTTGAGGTAATGGGATTACCACAGGAAGGTGAGGAATTTTTGGAAAACTTTGACCTAACAACAGTAAGGGCACAATTTACTTTGCACACAGACCCACCATTAAAGGTTGACAAGAAACAGGGCACAAACAGGTTGTCTCTGCCTGAAACCTATAAGCAATGTGCAGCCTTTATTATCAAATATTTCACTTGTGAGGGACGAGAAGCTTACCTACATGCAGTTCACTTCAAATTTCTGAGCTACCTAAGGCATGATAATAGACCCATCAATGTGCCCAATGTTTTTTTCAATATTTTGAAGAAACGGGCTTCAATAGTGTAGGAAGGTAAGCCCAATATCGTTTCTCATCACTGTCTCATTAAGCTTATTGTGGAAAAAGCATTAACAGACTAGTCCAGTATGACATGGGAGAATTTCCTATCAGGAGAATTAGAGAAGGAAACCCTAGGACCTTTAGGGAGTAGAGTTAGCAAGAGAGTCCAAATAGATCAGGGATTTTTTAAGGTTATTGAAGAACTGGGATCAAGCTCTTCAGCAAGAAGACCTAGGATTAAAAACCCTAGGCGTCCTCCAAAAAATTATGTATCTGGGTTATCCCAGAATAAGGGCAAAGATAAAATTTTAGAGGAAGAGGTTTCTTCAGAAAAAGTCTCACCTCCAGTCGATGCAACTACCACCCCTACAGGGAAAGGGAAGGAAAAAGGAGAGCCAGCTTCCTTTGGGTCTAGGAAACGCTCAAAGAAACATGATCCTATAACTTTAACCACTTCAAGAAAGTGAAAGACTGTCAAAAGGAAGGAGGAAACCCCTTTACAAAGAAGCAGTAGACAGAAGAAGGGTTTGGCTATGGACATATCACCAAGAGAAACAACAATTAACCTTGATGCTCCAAAGTCAGAGGAACCGCCAGAAGGTAAACAATCCTCCAAGGTCAGAATGAGCACAGAATGTGTGGTAATCAAAGACGGCTCCACCTCCAATGAACAAACCTATAGGGTTCAAAGGAGGGGTTCATCTTCCCATGGACTCCAAGTTAATAATGATTTCATTGAATCAGAGGATGACTTTTCAGAAGGATACCTTGCTAATGAAGAAGGTATGTCAGATTTGCCTCATGCAGTGGCAGAGCAAAGTTTATTTGAAGAAAATTGTGGTATTGCAATGAGTGTGGACACACCTCCTGTAGCAGAAGGAAGGGATATTTTTTAAGAAAACCCTAGTATTGACATGATGGCTGAACAAGTTTTAAATCAAGGATTGGACACACTAGTTTCTATAGCTCAGCAATTTGATAATCCTGAGAGGGCCATCATAATCCATCCAAAATTCTTACAGGATACAGCTACAGGAAATAAAATTTTAGCTGACACACAAGTTTTAGGGGAAGACCCTGATGAAGATGATCTACTAGAGGTACCTTGCCCTGTAACTCCATTTTCTATTATCTTGCAGCTAATCAACTAGTTGATAATGGAAAGAGAACAATGGCAAAGGTAGAAGAAGGCTTTACACCGAGTTATTGATCAAACTTTCCAAGAATTTGTAGAAAGGGAGGAGGAAGTAGAGCAGCTTCAAGAAAAATTGACTAAGGGAATGTCAGTTATCTCTGAACTAATGAGTTGTAGATCTCCTTCCCCTATTTATTCCATTTTTCTTAAAGAACAAATGTTGAATTATCAATTAACTAGTATAGTGAAGGGAAAGTCTCCTTTGATAAATGATCCCCTTGAGATTTTCTAAGCCTTCCATAATTCTCCTACAGCCATACAGAACCTGTTATGTGAGCTCTTCTTACACAACTTAGTTGTACCTAATAATAGGGATTGGAATCCGTTGCCTTATATTGGGGACATTCAGCTGAGGGCACTCATGTCATGGTTACAAAATGAGATCAGTAGAGAATCCCAGGCCAAAATTTATAGAGAATTAGAGAATGAAATTCCTCTATACCTATGGCTAGAAGCCAAAGACCCCAAAACCTACTATTATGACTAGATGAAGTTGGCTCAGTCAGAATCTGGAAGCAAGATCATTAACCCTCTCAGGAATCTAGCCTTTGATAAATACACCCAGATGGCCAAAACTAAATTAACTAAGGCCAAAAAATCAATCCAGTGGCATTGGATCAACATGAAAAAGGACATGAGAAATAAGGAGCCACATTCACCTCTTAGTTTTGCAATGGAAAACAAGCATGCTCCTTGGTACGTCATGTTAGGCAAGGAAAGATAGAGCTATTGGATTCAATTAACATTCCAGCCACCCCTTCTTATTTCTCCTCTTCTGCCCAACTCAACAAATTTAGAGGATTATGACATGGCAGGAGAGGTGAGGAGGTGGGAAATGCACAGGGACACTAAGGGATTTTACTAGAGTTTTTCTAATGGGGGTATTGGACAGAAAGAAGTCATAGATCTCAGAATGCAGGCTAGAGTGAAGAACTATCTATTTTCTCAAGGACCATCAAAAGGCTAAGTTGGGGGAATGATGAGGCCAATATAAGGCCTATATAGTTTCAATTTGCATATGTTTTATGGCTAAACTTTGAGAACTTCATATGCTTTCATGATACTTTTTCAAACAGTTTTCTTAGAACTACTATAATTATGTGTATGCAAATATGTGTGAAACATTTTGAGTTTATAAATATACTTTCTCTATGTTACATGGGTATATGGAACTAAATTTGATGTCTTTTTTCCCTACCTTAAGTCAGGTGGTTTTCCTGTAGCCATGTGATGAGAGAAAGTTAGTAAGAAACTTATTATGGATTCTTGTCTTGGATATGTGCATGTGCTAACCTTTTGCAGAAATGGTGGATCCATGGCAAAGGAAGGAGTCAACATTTAAGAATGGAGTGATGCCATGAAAATGCCAACTATTGTGGGGCTCATGATGATTCCACTGTGTGCGAATGAGAACAGTTCCTGTTACAGATAAGTCTTAGCTGAAAAGCAGCCACGATGGAGTAAATATAGCAGCGACGCATTCCTAGATTTCATATATGATTAAATTTAGTTTGTTTCTACAATTAAAGTTGTTTATCATGTTTCTTAATGATTTCCATATCCCAGATGTTGGGGGATCCTAGTTGATAGGAGTTTATTTTAAAATTTGTTGTTAAATAATCTGGAAGTTCTATTTCCAGGAGTAGAGTTAGTATAACAGGAACCTTTTTGTAATCGAGTGGGAGAAATAAAATCTTATTTTTTTGCATCCTTTGTAATCCATGTTTTATGAATGATCAATGAAAGCTTCAATTCTTAGTTTCTGAGTTCTTGTTCATTCACTCTTCTGTGGGGGCCCACACGGGAGGTGAAACTAATTCGTAGTTCAGTAGAAAGTAGTTGCAACTCATTTGAAGTAATTAGGACTCTGTTGCTCCTACAGCCATTCATAACAGTGCCAGTGGTTGTTCCTATAGCATAGGTAGTTAGTTAGTTTACTATTTCCTGCAACATAGACAAAGAGTTAGCTTACTGTTTCAGCAAGTTCTTCTATCTTTAGATTAAGCTATTGATTCCATTTCCTAGTTTAGTTTCATTTTAGTATTTTCCATTTCTTAATCAATAATGACTTTTAGAGTAGATTAGAGCATATACTTTGTCAATACCATTTCAAAGCTTACGTTCCCTAGTCGATAATTTAATGAGTTTGGCATATTATTTCTAGTAGGAAGGATACATAATCCTTAAATATAGAGGTATTATAAAGAGAAGTCAAGGCTTATAGCCTCGATCCCCAAGGGATCGGATTTCTTCTTTTTCTCCTCCTAACTCTCTTCTCAAGGTCAATCCTTCCACTCCTCCTTTCTTGTCTTATTCTTCTGACATGTCAGACCTTCTTCTTCTCGAGGTCTTTTGTAGCGTGGTGCAGGTAGTACCGACCACCATAAATAATATTATATTGTTAAGTGTAAAGTAAGTTAGGTTTGTTTTAGGTCAAATTTTGAGTATAAATAATAAGTCTAACCTCATCCCAAGGGTCAGAAAAATTGATGATTTTGTAGTCCATAGCTAATAGCAATTTGGTTTCCTCAGTTCTTAGTTGCAAAGCTCAATGCTCCTTAGTCTAAGATTTCAGTAGTTAAATGCTCCCCTGGAGCCACCATTGTAACATGCACCAGTGCTTGCTAGAGATGTGTTAATGAAGAAGGAAGGGTTCTATCAATGACATTTTTAGCACTCTGATCTCTGGGTTGATGGTATTTTATTCTTTATGTTCTTATGTCCTTTGCTCTATTACTTCAAGTAGATTAATGACCTCCTTTTCCTTTGCTATTGATTAAATATGAGCTCATGGTTCGGTATTTCTTCAGTATTTAGTGTAGCGTGTTAGAGCATTTTTGATATTTTGAATGTTCAGTATAACTATAGGTAGATGGAATATTTCTAACTCTACAATATCTTTTGAAGTTTATTTGGTTAAGTTAGTGAACGCTTGCAGGAAACCCCACTCACTTTAATCCCCAGAGAAGATGAGCCAAGATCACTAGCTATCCCCCTGAGAAAAATAGTCACATTCCCAAATAAGCTCCCACACTGTCGAGACCCAACTCTCACATGCTTGAAGTCCTGGGGAATCTCATTTCGCCAGACAACCTTTATAGACAAATTTGGTCAGTACCCCAGTGACAACTTACATCTGTTGGTAGACCTAGTCACAAAGACCTGTCAACAGAAACTAGTGCTAGAAGGAGGGCATGAACTCATCCCCCTCTGAGGATCCATATTTTACACCACCCAAGGGTTGCCCAAGCCATAGTTTTAGGAGTCAAGCCTTTAGTGAAATTGGGTCATTTTCACCAACAAGATTCGAAAGAGTCCTTAGATCAGCTCCCGATCCCAGAAGGTTTGTTGAACTCGAGCCTCTCGCTCAAAATAAATGGACCCCAAAAGCCAAGCCAGCCACCATTGTCTAGGGATCTAGCACATCCCAAAATACCCAAGTCCCCCAGACAACCCCGAGGATTAACACTCAACCTAGTCAAAATCCAACACCCTCGATAGATGTGTATTTCAGAAATACCGGGTCCCCGATGGGAACTTTTCTGGGTGCATCCAATGATCTACCTTCACACCTAGAAAATATTTGTCCCCAAAATGAGCACTTAGGCTCATGAATAGTAGAAGAGCATCTATAGTCATACAAATATGCCATGAACCGACACTGGATCTAACATCAAGACGTTGTGACCCGAATGTTCCCTCTATCCCTGGGACAGAACCAACTGAACTGGTACCTTAACCTTCCTACCAATTCCATTAACAGTTGGCAGGACATGGAGGAAACCTTCTTGGCCACCTTCCACGTGCACGTGGACCCAACGTGGTCCCACAGCTAGTTCATTTCTATTAGGAAGGAACTGAATGAGCCTCTTGTAGCATTCAACCACCGGTTGCAATGCACCTTGAAGCAGTGCACGGATCCCTTCATCCCATCCATGGATGTAACTATCTAGACCTATCTCAATGCGATGGACCCCTTCATTGCCACTCTCCTCTGGAGAAATATTGCCCCAGGCAACCGGGATACTTTGGCAAAGGTTTACAACCTAGCCTTGGAATTTTCCCATGGTCTTAACAAATCTCCAGGAAGGATTGGGCAGAGCATTTCATTTAACATGATACCTGGAAAAACTTCCTATGCCAGGGGATATAACCCCAATCTGGCAATGGGTGCCCCTGTAATGGTCATTAATCCCCCACCACCACTAATAGACCAGCAGGCCCGGTACATATATCCATCTCAAACCCAAACAACACTGGGTCTCGAATCTTTTCCTTGGAATCAGCCATAGAAAATGTAACAACCACAAACACAACTACTCAGAGTGCCTTTCTTTTAGTTATTTGTGGCTAGATGATTGCCGCCTTTGACTCTGGAAAATGTTGTCACTAACCTGGGAAACCAACAACAACCGTCACACTGTGATGCAAATACCCAGTTGACCGCCAAGGATGAATCCCTCCGATGAATGTTGTCTACATTGACTATGGACATGGGTCAAATGATCCCATAACACCAATTCCCAGAGAGGGAATATTTTCTCCGGCCAACAAAACAACAATGTCGGGGGAAGAAATTACAACAATGGGCCTCGGCCCAACCAACATCAATGGAATAACAATGCTAGTACCAGAGGTCCTCCTCCGAACCAAACACCAATTAGGGTAGTGCTGGACCTTCCCATTTCATGCCAGTTGCAGACTTCTAGCCCATGACCAAGTGGTGTAGATTGCACGACATAGGCTCCCATAATGAGGTAAACTCTGCCATGCTAGAGAAATTCATCATGATTTCCTAGCTGGACAGACAAAAAGCTTCTGATCCTACTCCCCCAGAACCTCCTATATAAGAGCCCACTCACAGTGCATTCACTTGTGAGAGAATCTTCTTTGGAATAAGCAGAGAAGATGAAGAGGAACCCAAATTACAGGGGTTCTTTGATGAATCTATTCCAGCCTTTAAGGATAATGCCTTCACCAACCCACAGACTCCCTACAACACTCAAAGTCAGGTTGGTAAAGGACCAGTTTATACACCCACACCTCCCAAAGACACTCCTCCCCAAGACAACATGACTGATTGATTTGTCCCTCCAAAAGGCCCTAGCTCTAACCAAGCTAAGGACCTAGCCGAGGGAAGCCACCAATTCCCGAGAGGGAGATTTGACATCATGAGGCTGTTAGAACAAACCACCACCTCCATGACCTTGATAGAGGTTTTTCTAAACTATCTCGAGTAGAAGAAGTCTCTTTTGAAGCTCTTGGGAAACTTGGAAGTCGTCAGTCGCCCACCCAAGACTGTCTCCTTCGAGGATGCCAACGCGGCTGTCTTCCAAGGAAATACTGAAGATCCTTCCTTCCTACTAGGCCTAAACATACAAGGGAAAAACATACATAATTTCCTAGTAGATTATGGGGCTTCAGGAAATATCATGCCTTTATCCATATGCCAAAAACTTGGATTTCACCCCACCCCGTCTAATGGTGCAGTAATCCAGCTAGATAAAATTGCTGTAAAAATGGTGGGTGAACTGAAGAATGTCTAGATTCAACTCATCTAGGACCCTAGGATAGCCAGCATAATCAACATCCAAGTGGTGGACATCCCAGAGATTTATGGGATGTTACTAAGTCAGAATTGGTCCAAGTCCCTGAAGGGATATTTCTTGACTAACTTTTCCTACTTATGGCTCCCCTAGGAAGGAGAGTCTAACCAGATCTGGGTTGAAAGTGAACCCTGGATGAAACAGGCCCTCACTGAAGTTGGGAGGGTAAATGAGGTCCTCTTCTCTAAAAATTCCCCTGGGGTGTACCAACCCCTTGAGATCTTAACATTCTATTTCACCCCCGGGGAGGATCCCATAGTTCTATAGAGAAACCAAGACCTGGAAGAAAAATTTAGGGTTGAGGTTAACTCTTAGGATGCCGCAGCGACCCCCGCCACACTCCTGTCTGGAACTTAGTGTCAGGTGCATTACCATAAACATTCAGAGTTGGAGTGTGGGCCTTGCCTTACCATTGCTACCTGGCACATAGATTCCCTCTAGAGAAGAGAATATACAGCTTATTCCTCGGAACCCAGTACTTCTACTAGCAGCGCCTCTTCAGTGCCATTTGTCCAGGGATCCCAACCAGAAATCCTTTTGGAAACAAACCTCACCCACATACCATTAGTGCCAGAGGAAACTCCTCCCAACCCTCCCAAAAATACTCCAAATACCACTTTGTCTTCCCATCCCTAGATGAAAAATGATAACTTATGGACCCTTAAGTTCGACAGGTCCCAATCCAAACAAGGCTGTGGGGGCAGAGTGGAATTGATCAACCCATGGGAGAAATCCTTCCTCCCATCCTATAGGCTACACTTCAAATACATGAATAATGTCATGGAGTACGAGGCTTTGGTCCTTGGACTCCTATTTGCGCTAAGGAAAGGAATCACTCACCTCTGGGCCCTGGGTGATTCAGAGTTAATTGTTAAACAAGTCTGGAATCAATATACCTATCACGATAAAAGGTTGGCTACATACTGCAATCAGGCATTAAGCCTTATTGAATATTTTGATGTCTTTGGCATTGATCTTATTCCCTGGAGATGGAACTATGTCTCAGATAACCTTGTCATTTTTGCTAGCACACTTGAGCCAATGGTCAGCTCACGACTCCAGAGATTTTTTGTTGAGATGATCCCCACCCCGTCCATTCCAGACAATGTCACCCATTTTTAGGTCTTTGAGGATGATCAGCATATCCTAGCCTTTATGGCCAATGTTGGCATCTTTGAAGATCAGAAAGTGGAAGAAAGAGATCACGATGATACGGGACAGGGTGATGAAGATGACGGGATCATGGACCTACCAACCAACATCATCCCAAAGGGGATGGTCACACTTGAATGAATCTTTGACTTGGACCCTCAGGGCCAAGAAAAGATGTCATCCTCCTCTGAGGGAGGAAATTTTGAGAAAGTAAACATCAGCCATCCCGGTGAAGAGAAAATGATACACATTGGCACCTCCTACTCCCCTGAGGAAAAGGAGAATATTCTTGCAGTTCTTTGAGAATACATAGATGTGATTGCGTGGGGGTATAAGGACTTGAAAACCTTTGATACATCCATTATGACTCATAATATCCCACTCAAACCTGATGCTAAGCCTTTCTAGAAAAATTAATGACCAGTCAACCCACTAATTGAACCTCTGATTTATCAGGAGGTCCAAAAACTACTGTCAACTCAGATAATCTTTCCAATCTGGGACACTGCGTGGGTTTCCAACCTCGTCCCTATGAGGAATAAAAGTGACAAGATCCGCCTTTGTGTGGATTTCTAAAATCTAAACAAGGCCTCAAAGAAAGAGAATCATCCTCTCCCCTCATTGGATGAGGTATTGCAAATCGTGAACGGATAATAAATGATGTCTTTCTTGGATGGGTACTCTGGGTATAACCAAGTCATGGTTAAGTATGAGGATAGAGACAAAATGACATTTACCACTAAGTGGGGAACATTTTCCTATCGGAGGATGCCCTTTGGTCTCATCAACACAGGGGCTACATTTCAAAATGCTATAGACATCACGTTCGAGGGCCTTGTGAACCAGTGTATAATCATCTACATGGATGATTTGATCATCTTTTCCTGGGATAGGCATGATCATTCCGCCCACCTCACCCATATTTGTGAGGGATGTGATCGGTATAGAATATCCCTCAACCCTAAGAAATGCATATTCAGGGTCACTGAAGGGAAGTTGCTCAGGCATATTATCTCTGAGAAGGGTATATCCATCGACCCTGAGAGAGTTGAAGCACTGCTAAACCTACAAATGTCTAGTAGCAAGAAGGAAATGAGGTCTTTCTTTGGAAAGATCAACTTTGTCCGGCGGTTCATCACTAGATTCGCGGAGATCGTAAAACCACTCAACAAGATGATGAAAAAGATACTAAAATTGAGTGGAGCCCTGAATCAAATCAGGCATTCACCCAGATTAAATAGACAATAACAGAGGCACCAGTTCTAGCTAGTCTAGACTATTCCCTCCATTTTTACATCTATTCATTTGCTGCACCACATTCTATTGCGGCCGTATTGACCCAGAAGGTCAAAGGGGAAGAATGACCCATAGCTTTCATGAGCCCCCCTTTAAGAATGTCAAAGTCTGGTATTCACCTTTGGAAATATAGGCCTTTGCTCTCATTCTCGTCGTGAAGAAATTTTGGCATTACATTCTCTGAAGCAAAGTGCATGCTATTGTCCCGGACTAGGCAATGAAATCTCTGCTAATGCAGATTGAGTTGGGTGAAAGACGGGGGAAATAGATGGCCATCCTCCAAGAATATGATTTAGAAATGCAACCCATGAAGATAATCTGAGGCTAGTGACTATGCAAAGCGATGGCAGAAGAGACTCCACACATTGAATGTCAGAGATATACGGTGGAGTCCATCACTCAGGACCCATGGTACACAGACCTGGTATACTTATTGTTGAATAATAGATGCCCAAAGGGATTGCCCCCAAACAAATGTCATGCCCTGTGATTGAAAAGTGCACACTTCAAGATTAAAAATGCCACACTTTTCTACAGGAACTATGAGGCAGTGTACCTCTGGTGCATTGATAGGGTTCAAGCTACAAGGATAATCAAAGAATTCCATGGGAAGTTTGGAACTAGGCATGGCTCAGCTGATGCCACTGCCCATTAGATCCTTCGAGCTAGGTACTATTGGCTCTGTATCTTTAAAGATGTCTACACTCACGTTAGGAAGTGCCATACTTGCCAAACTGTAGCACATCTTGAGTGGAACCTGACTATGCCTTTACAGCCGGTCTTCGAAGCTAGACCCTTCACCCAATGGGCATTTGACTTTATTGGGGAAATCAACCCCAACTCATCTACCAACCATTGGTACATTCTAACTGCTACTAATTACTGCATCTGGTGGTTTGAAGCAATACCTTGTAGAAATAACACGACATATATAGTCGTAAAATTCCTAGAAGAAAACATCGTCACAAGATTCGAAATGCCCTTTTCTATAGTGTTTGACAATGGTCCAGCATTTTCTTTGGCACAATTACTTGAATGGACCTATTATAGGAAGATCACTCTAAAGTTTTCCAGCAACTATTACCCCCAGGGGAACGGCGTTGCTAAGTTGACTAACAAAAATTTGCTTGAAGTGATCAAACACCTATTAGAGCATAATCCTCAGGACTGGCACCAAAAGCTGAGATTCACCCTCTAGGCAGATCATATTCAAATTAAGGCAGCCCTGGGGACATCCCCATTCCATCTGGTCTATGGCCAAAATCCAGTATTCCTCATTAACCTACAAATCATTTTTTTACAGTTCATGCAGGAATTCGGCGACCGGGACAACATCATGGAGGTTCGGCTCCTAAATCTGGTGCAAATCGAAGAACAAAGAGACGTAGTCCTTGAATATTTTGCATGTCACCAAGCAGTAGTGAAATGATGGTTTGACTGAAGAGCCTAGTATAAGGCCTTTCAGATTTTGGACTTTGTCCTCTTGTGGGATAAGGCCCAGGAAAAGAAAGGAAAACACACCAAATTCCAACGGCTCTGGCTTGGACCATACTTGATCTCAGAGATCTGCGGGGAAAATACCTATCACCTCAATACCATGACCAGATAAGTCATTCCATTACCCGTTAATGGAAAGTTTCTCAAACATTATTTCGAATGAGGTGGGTTTGTCTAGAATTGTACTATATGTAAATCTTCTCGCTTGTAAATATTCCTTCCCAGTGCCCCATTTTGGGTGCCTTGCCTTGTAAATAGTTTTTTTGGATGTCCCTTGGGACTGCCCCTTTCCTTTTGTTTTGTTTTTGGATTTGTTCTTTCTTTTCTGGGTTCCCAATGCTTTTCTCTCCCCCTTTGTAGGCTAGTATGTTTTGCATAACATCTAGTCTCTAGGATGGTACCTTTTGCCTTGTGATGAATTTGGAATCTATTGTTAGCATGGTGGAATTGGTTCACACTCCAGAGTTATTTTGTAAGTAGAGTAACAAGCTATGAGTAATCTTCATCAGATTCATCTCCAGAAGTCTGGAAATCCGTTAAATAAAAATCAAAAGGAACAAATAATCGGACACAATGAGAGTAGATCGATCACACTAGTTTGCTGGCCCAAGTCTAAAAAACTTTTAAAAGTCTTCCCGAGTCTAGAGATTTTCTTCCCTATTTAGAAAATTGAGGTGGATGGAAGGGTGAAAGAAGTACCACCATTAAAATTATCTAAGCTTAAGCTTAATGGTGAAAGGAGTACCGCCCTCCGATCCAGAAAAGAATAAAATGATAAAGGAAAGAAAAGAATGGAGAAACTCCGGTATTTGGGGGAAACAAGCAAATTTGATGACTTTGGATTGATATATTTAGTGCCTCTTCTCTGCTTGTCCCAGAGGTCATCGGCTTGATTTCCTTTCAAAGTACACACTTTACAACTGACAAAAGACCATGGATTGAATCGTGTATGGGCTCAATTTTCTCAAACACTTCGCACCTTGCAAGCAGGATGCTCCAAGTAATGATTGATTCTAGTTTTTCTAACCAGAGATTTGGTTCTCAAATGCACTAAGGAATTCATCCCAGATAGTCACCATTTGTTATGCCCTGCATTCCCGTCCCTATAATTTGTGTGCAAAATGTTGGCTCCCCTCTTTTTCTTTTGGCTCTTGCCTTATTTTCTTTGTTTTCTTTGTTTTCTTCTCTGGGATTTTCCCTCCCGTGAGGTTTATTTTCTTTCTACTTCTGGCTTTTGTGTCTCCAAGACCTAGTCCCAGAGTTTTTTGTTCTTTCCAGAGCCAGACTCCAGGCTCCAGGATTCTCCACCATGATGTCTTCTCCTCGTGAGAAGGTATGGTTGCAAGGAATCCCTGGGCATGGAGTCCAGAGGTTTTCCTGTTCTGGGTTTCCAGAGAAGAGGGTAACTTTCTTTTACCTTGGTATAAATAGAAATTACCTGCCACTTTTACAGTTACCATGATTAAAAACACTTGTGCATTCAGGTCGATTTAAAGAGAATTAAGGCGATTCTAAGCTATGAATTACTATATGCTTAGTGGATGATTACCAGTTGATTTGAGGTGGTTGTTCGTAATAATTTGAAGGTAGAACTTATTACAGGAGTGCTCCTGGTGTGTTTCTTCCCTACTGTTCTTCAGACTTCTCGGTAGGTTCTTTGGTTCTTGCCTTTTTTCTTTCTGGTTTTATGGTTCCCATTTTGTGTTTTTCTTTTGGGTTTTCCTCCCATTCGTGGGTTGGCTCTACTAGAGGGTTGTCCGCCCTCTATGCAGTTGTAAGCTAGTGTTAATAATGTGTATTGTCTTAGGATAGTTCATGTATATATGTAAATGTTGTAAAAATCTATGAAAATCTTGTAAATGCTTTATTTTTGGTGTGTATATGTTTCGGCCTTCGGCTCTTTGTGAAGTCCTATATATATCCCATGTATATTTTTCTCATCTTGGGTCTAGCTCACCATTCTTTTCATCTGTGTTTTCCCAATTTGTGAGCTCACCCACATGGCAGAATACCACCTGGTTGGAACTCAGCTCTCGGCTGGTTTCAACCATGGCAGTTTCCTCTCTCTGCTGTCAAGTCATCCTTTATGGCGCATTTATTTTCCATGCACGTATTTAAGATCTGCCAAGTGGCTCTCGTTCCTCGCACATTCAAACAGTTGGCATTGTCATCACCATAATGCCTATTTATTGCATGACCATGTGACACCCACGTAAGCATGACAACTCATCTTCCGGTCATGTTTCCCAATGGTTAGTTTTTCAGACTCTGGGCCCTACATCCTTGATCAGCCTATATCTTACTTCCATCAAACATGCAAACATCCCTGGGCCCATATAGTGGTTGAAACCTTAAAGTCTACATTTTATGCATACCTTTTCTAGATTTTGACGTGAACTAAATTTTTAGGTAAAGTATGCAGTGCGGTGGTAAGTTCTCTGGAATCCAAAGTAGCATTTTATCTTATGAGAATTCTGATGGTCACCTTACCTTGCATGTTTTGACATCACACTTTCACTATGTTGGAAGCATCTGCATCCTCTCCACCCGAGAGTCTAGATCTCCCCACCATGGCAGTCCCCAGGGTAGCCATTAGGTCCAAGATTGATATGGCCCTAGAAAGGCTTCCCCTCAGCATGAAATATTTGTAGGAAAATACCATTACAGGATCTAAGATCAAATCCAAGGTTCAGTTAATTACCGACACCAACGTCGGAATGTGGTCATAAATTTAGGCCCAAGTCAAAATGATGTTAATCCAATGAATGACCAGGGACTAGTTGGCAATCAATGTTGGGGATTCTGGGATTCTAAAGGCCGCTTGCTTCCCATGTTCTGTGCAAGCCCCGAAACTCATCCTCACCCTCGCGGCACACTACAATTCCTCCGTCTAGGCCATCATGCTCGCTTCCCCGGTCCTGACCAGATATCCCATGCCCATTATGTCCCTTGATGCTGCAAATTTTTAGGTAGGTTTGGAGATCACTCAGTTTGATGAAGCGGTCGTCATCACCCGATCTAATGCTTTGGGGCAATTTCAGCAGCTGGAACTCATAGCCCAGCAATATTTGAACAATAATTGGCTCAAGACCCCAAAGAAGGATTCCAAAAGAATGAAGTTGGAGATCCCCCAATCTAAATTTAAGGAAAGAGTCTAGATGGGGATCATAGAATTATGCCAGATCTTTGGGCAACCCCATGCCCGATAATTCTCATGATGGATGTATTACTTCCTATTGGGCATCTCCACCGGTGAACAGTATTTTGATTGGGCTACCATCATTTTTAACCATGTGGACTCTCAGTTGCTTCAAGTGGCCTAGACCTCTAATTTTTATATGATGTCCTATGTTCTATGGGCCCTAGCACAATAATTCCCCATCACAAATGGGTTTCTCACATTAGGTTTACTTGGGGTCGGCCTGGGTCAAAAGGCTCCCTGGGATTATTTCCTGCAAATCCAATGGGAGGCTAGTTTCTTCAGCTTCTACCAAGTGAACGATGCCTTCATCTATTACAATCTTCTCACACCTACTCAGGATGTCAGGTACCGTCTCTCTAAGGAGGCCATGGATTTGGTGAAAAGTTATGGCCACTATTATATCCAATTCCTGCAGCATACTTACATTCGGGTAATCGGTTTCTCTAGGAAACCCTATTTGTTGCCCAAGCATTGTGGGAACAAAATAATTCTTTTAGAATATTGCTGGTAGATGTTTGAACTACACACCCTCTACACTATAAATAAGGTGGTCAATGTTTCATTCCCAATCACTTGTGGTAATTACTCATGTAGTCTAGCCGCAGCCAAGGAGGTGGACAACGAGCTTAAAAGCTTGCGCTTAACATAATTCTATCTGGCGCGGAAGAACTTTGATCCGCTAGGAAAAATAGCAATGACACTTCCCCAGACATCAGAGCCCCCTAGATTCCACATGGAGGAATTTTGGGAAGATTTCCAGGATGATGTTGAAGTCTGGAGCTGGCATTTCATCCGAATGATAATGGGAATGATGCAGAGGCTGAAGCTTCAAAAATTCTTGGATGACTTCTCGGACACCGGGTCCATAATAGACCCTCAGTACAAAGAGAAGGGAGTAGACAAGATGGCTCTCCCTCTAGTAGATTGGAATGCCTAGGAGGGGCCAGCTATTGAAGATATCACTCACAACATGGTCGATCATAGCCATGTGTATTTCAAGAAGGCATGCCCAGGGAGCACATGCAAAGTTGGCCCAACAGTGTGGGGCTTAACTTCTGGGGTTGGAACCTCTTCACAGGGCTAGGATAAAGGAAAAAGAATCATGGGGACCCCATTGCAAACCCCATTTGCAACCCCCATAAAAGAAAAAATGCAACAGACGTTGGTAGTCTCCCAGCAGATGAAAGTCAAATTAATCACGTGGCTGGCCACCCCAGTACTCATGACCAGACCTGTCTATCCTCCCTCTTCCCCTTTGCTGGTAGCATTGATGGTCCGAGCAATAAGGATAAGAGTGGAAGAGGAGTAGGCAAATATATTGGATGTAGGGCCCCCTTTGGTAACCGTGAGAAAGAAAAAGAAAAATAACTCTCAACCAAGGGCGGAGCTGGAACTTAGGATGCCAAGCATCCAAGAAGTTCAAATTGTTTCTTCCAACTCCCTGGAGCCAGATAAAGAACCTAAGGATATCCCAAAGAAATACCCTCCCATGATGCATTTGATGATTTATTTACAATTAATGAATTTGGGAACTTGCAGGGGGATATTTTGAAGAAAGCAGAAGAGATTGCCGCACAAGATGAACTCCCAGAGCAAGAGCCTACACAAGAGTAGGGAGCTCGGGTAGAAGAAGGAAAAGAACAGGGGCAGGTGGATATCGCCAAAGTCCCAAAAATATAGGTTACAAGGACTGAGGATGGCAGGCAAAAAAAGGATGAGCAAATGGCATCAGTTTGGAAAACGAGGCCCGCGAGAACAACTGTGACCCCAACTATTATACTCCAAATGCCGCCTCTGAGAGTAACATTTGGGGAGGTGATTATAGTGGACCAAATGCTAAATATTGGCTTGACACCTCCCCCACCTCCAGAGAATACACCAGTTGAAGAAAACATCCCAGCAATAGAGGCTAATATAGACCAACAACAGGCAGAGGAGAAGAACCCCAGGGAAGTAGATAATGATCCTAACATTGTCAAGGATACAGAAACCAGGGAAAAAGATGCAAGCACCACTGGGGTAAGTATTGTCAGTGGACCTGAAGATACGGGGAAGGAGCTAGGAATGGCTTAGACTATCGAAGGGGAGCAAGAATACCCTGGGGAGAAATCATAGGAATAGATTCTGGCTGCAAAGCCACCCCTACCTCCACAATGGTTGGTGGAATCTCACAAGAGAAAGGCCCTGGAAATGAACCCTAAGGACCATCTCTCCTTGGTAGAGATGATGGTGTAAATTTAAAACCCTTTGAAAACTAAGAAATCTCAAATAGTCCATACTCTTTGGACTAGGCCAGGCAGCGAAACAGTCACAGTAATTGTGATACCTTCCCCAGATGTAGATGAAGCAATGAGTAAGGCCGATGAGTACTCAACCACTGAGATATCACTGGGGAAGAGAGGGAAATAGGGTGAACTTGACCTGTTGAAAGAAGAAACCAAGGCGGTGGAGGCTCGTTATGAAAAGGAGGCCGAGAAAATTAGGGCAGAAAAGGAAAAGAATGCAAATCTCATGGGGTTGCTAACGGAGCTCATGCAGCCTCTTATTGCCATTCCCCTAGGCACCTCCATGTCTAACGCACCACTCCCTCAGAGAAACATAGATTCACTAAGGGAAATGAAAAGAAAATCCCATGCAGTTGATGAGTGGGTCACAGAACATGGGGGAAATGTCTGGTGTTTCATAACATCCACACTCCCAAACTTGTATGTGGCCAGTAATATTCTACATCACGCTGAAACTACTATCTCCATTTGGGAAGGAGACATTGAAAACTATGAAGTGTAGAAGGCCAAAATGGAAGAGCTCATTAGCATCAGAGAAGAAATTATCTCCGAGGCTAGAATTTTAGGAGAGGAGTCTTTCAACTTTGTCCAGACCCAGCACTCCAAACTTGACCTCACATTGGGGGTAATCAAGTAACTGGTAGGGGCTATGTGCAAAAAATTCTAGGAAGTTCAATATTCTATCAATTTATACAAGTCATTTTTCTCAAAGCCCTCCGGAATCTTTCCCTTCAACACTAAAACATGCACTCCGGAGGAATATCTCCTTGGAAAGTTTAACGAGCTAGTGGAGTCTTGGTATGGATCCCTGGAGGGAATAGATGGAACAAAAATGGCAAGTCTCACTCGCATGGTGCTTCAAAGTCATGACATGACCAAGATGGCCATAGAATTCAAGGCAAATGTTCTAGATTTGGAAGAGCAAGTGGAGGCAGCCAAATATCATCAGGTCAGTCTTAAAGACATAGACGAAGACGTAATCACCTGGCTCCTACAGACCTTTAATGATACTAAGGAGAAATAAAATCCCTTTGGACTCTAGAGATGATCGTTAGGAGATGTATTTTTGTATTCATTCATTCTTTCAGAACACAAGTTCCCAGATCCCACAATTCTAGATCCCACATTTTTGTATTCTTTAAGTGACCTGTGTCCTAGTTCCCAAGGCCAACCGGTCACTTTCAAGGCAGTCAGTAAAAGGTGTCAGAAAATAGGTAATCACAGCAAGGCACGTCATCTCAACAAGAGGGTTTTGACAGTTGGTCTTCCCAAGGAGCCGCTTCAATGTAACACCTTGTACATCAGGGACAGTGAGCCGCCCTCCTATTTATGAGGCATGTAGCCTCAATCCCTAGGGGATTGGATTTCTTCTTTTTCTCCTCTCAGTTCTCTTCTCAAGGCTGATCCTTCCACTCCTCCTTTCTTGTCTTATTCTTCTAACGTGTCAGACCTTCTCTATCTCGAGGTCTTTTGTAGTGTGGCGCAAGTATTACCGGCCATTAGAAATAATATTATATTGTTCAGTGTAAATTAAGCTAGGTTTGTTTTAGGTCAAAACTTGTGTATAAACAATAAGTCTGACCTCATTCCAAGGGTCGGCGAAATTGATGATTTTGTAGTCCATAGCTAATAGCAATTTGGTTTCCTCAATTCTTATTTGCAGAGCTCAATGTTCCTTAGTTTCTAAGCTTTCAGTAGTTAAATGCTCCCCTGGAGCCACCATTGTAACACGCACCAGCGCTTGCTGGAGATATGTTAATGAAGAAGGAAGGGTTCTATCAATGACATTGTTAGCACTCTGATCTTTGGGTTGGTGGTATTTTATGCTTTTTGCTCTTACGTCCTTTGCTCTAGTACTTCAAGTAGATTAACGACCTCCTTTTCCTTTGCTATTGATTAAATATGAGTTGATGGTTCTATATTTCTTCAGTATTTAGTGTAGTGTGTTAGAGCATTGTCGATGTTTTGAATGTTCAGTATAACTATAGGTAGATGCAATATTTCTAACTCTACAATATATTTTGAAGTTTGTTTGGTCAAGTTAGTGAACACTTGCAGGAAACCCCTCACTTGAATCCCCAGAGAAGATGAGGCAAGATAACCAGCTATCTCCCCGAACAAAACAGTCACATTCCTAACTAAGTTCCCGCACTGTCAAGACCCGACTCTCATGTGCTTGAAGGCCCAGGGAATATCATTTCCCTAGACAACCTCTACAGGTGAAGTTGGTCGGTACCCCAGTACCCGGTGACAACTTACATCTATTGGCAGACCCAGTCACAAAGACCCATCAACAGAAAATTTTACCTTTTGCAATGCCACTTCTTGGCTTATCTTTTCTGCTAGCTTGAATTCATATTTCTATTCAAGTCTATCTTTCATTGCCTTCTCAGCGTCTATGTTCTGAGATGTTATTGCATCTTTGAGAACCACTAATTGATCAAGCATTAGGTTAGTTTGATCAACATCTACATCTGGTACAATGTGTTGAAGTATTCCTCTTGCTACTTCAAGTACCTTTACCTCTTTTGTGGCTTTTCTCAATTTATCTTGTATTGCTTTTCTCTCACAAAGTCTTGCATACTTTGTCCATTCAGTTGGATCCAATGTCCTTGGATCACAAAATGGAATCTCAATGATTTCATCTAGATTGACTGGATTCTTATGCTTGCTCTTCTTCTTCTTTGAGACTTGTGTGGATACAGATGTGTGAACTACCATTGTTAGTTCATTTGTTCTCTCTGAAGTGCTTGGTGAAGGCTTTGTTGAAGATGCGTTTGTTTTTTTTTCTCGGTGTGTGCCTGTCAGTTTTGTGAAGACATCTCTCCATCAACCTTGGGTGACTCTGCTGATTTTTCTTTTGTTTTCTTCTCCAACTCATCTTTCTTTTCTTCTTCACCTTTTTATTTTTGTGTGTGCTCTTCTACCTTTTGTGTTTCTTCTTTACTTTGATCAGTAGATTTATCTTTCTGATCATCAGTTGTAGCTTGCTTTGCAGTTGTGTCCTTTGTGTCATTTGTAGTGTCTTTTTCTTCTTCATCACCCTTGTCCTCAGGTGTGCTTGTATCTTCTGCATTAGACCCTTTGTTACCTTCTAGTATATTGATGGCCTTCATCAATGCTAGCATATTTCTTTGTGTGCTAGCTTGTTTTGTATCTAGAGTGGTGTCCTACTCATTGGTTTGGTCTTTTTGAGTAGTGACATCCTCATCTTTTTGTATTTTCTCTGCAAGGTCTGGTTCTTTTATGTCCATGACTGAAGTGTCCTTCCATGTCTCATTAGCAACATCCATGTCTTTATTGTCTTGGGTCTCCATTTGTTGTTGTTTGATCTGATCCTTAAGTGATATGAATATAACATCATATTCTTTCTGAGGATCTTTATCAGAGTCATAATGTGTGATGTCTTGAATGTCAAGAGCATCCATGACTTTTTCCAAATCAATTTGTTCCATATCTTCAACATTGTCCAAAGAAATATGTTGAGGACTTGCCTTGTCTTTCTCCTCCTCTCTATGAGGTGTGTCGGTGAGAAGTAATTGTTCCTCATGACTTGTTGACTTTGTAGGCAGATCTAGGAGTTGTCTCCATTTAGTCTCGGTCATTGTGTCCAGCTCTATAAACTTATCCTCTAGCACTTTGTAAGCTCTTATCTTGGCTACAAATTTTCTTGAGTTCTTCTTCATTATCTCTTTGATTTCTTCTATCTTAGATTTGGGAGGCATAAGTGTAACAAGTACCCTCTCCCTTGCTTCTCTTTCAGTTTGTAGAGCATATGACCATTGTTGAGATATTCTATTACCCAGCTCTTTGGGGATTTGATTGACAAATTCAGCTGGTACATATTTGAATTTTACCATTGACCTGATGATTGCCTCTTGTATCTTATTTTGGTCCTCTGGTTTTAGTGTATCCCATTGTCTAATTTTCTTATCATACATGGTGCTAGATGCAGCAATAGATTCAATAGCTTCATCAATTGTTTAATTTCTGATGTTTTTCTTCACTACATCAGGCTCATCCTCTTTAGAACCTTCTACAGCTTTAGTCTTGACCATTATTTTTCTCCTCTTTGTAGGTGTTTGTTTCTCTATTTGCTTCTTTATTTTCTTTGTTGGTTGCTTCCTCTTATAGGTCCTTACTTGACCTTTCTTAAGAGGTGTGGTATCCGTCTTAGCAGTTTGACTCCTTGTCCTCTATTTCTTTGTAGGAGGTGGAGGTGTATCAGACTTAGTTTCCTCAGAGTCTGATTTCTGCTCATCTTTCCCTTCACCGATGGTGCTCTGTTCATCGGTTTCCTTTGTTTGTTCTTGTTCCTCCTCATTAACCGATATAATATTTTTAAGATTCTTAACCATCTTATTCTTCTTATTGACAACCTTTTTGATTTCTAGGCCTCTTTTAATCTTTTACTTGGCCTCTTCATAAGTGCCAAACCTTGGTTGTTTGTTGTCACTTGGCTCATTGATCAATGCATCAATTGCATTTGTAGCTTAATCAATGTTGATTTCATAATCAAGAGGGGCTAACCAAGTTTTTCTTGGTACAGTTGGTTTTATGTGGGTAAAGTTTGTATCCACCATAAAACATATCTCATCCCTATGTTTTTCAATCAGTTTCTCAGGGATTCTTGTTCTTTACATAATCTTTTCCTTGAATTCAAGGAAGTATGCATTCATAACTAAATCAAAGTTATCTCCTAGTGACTTAATTAGTTCACGAATTTGTAGTGTCACCAAATTTGTAGTGTCCCATTTTACTTTTCCTATTGAAGGAAAGTATTCTTGAAAGTAGAAAAATATACACATGATAAGTGAGCCAAACTTACATGTGTTAGTCTTTGCAAACCTTATTGTGTTCATGTTCTCATCAAGTTGCTTTATCAGGATCTCACATAGATCCATATGTATGCCCTTTGTCACTATCTTGTAAGTTGTGCTTACTGATGTTGATGATATGATGTTTAGCCTACTTGCTAGAAAGATCTTGTATCCAATCACACATGCACCAAACCTCAGTTCCTCATTGGTGATGGTGTTCACTTTAAGACCTTTATTATCCCATTCAGCTTTTGTGAGCTTTTCAACTTCTAGCCTGGAAGGATGCTTGTGAGCCTTAGGATTTTTATTTATTGGATAACCAGTGACAACATGAAGGACATCCTTAGTGATTTGTTTGGTTTGATCCAACCACAACTTCTGATCATGCATTCTGCTAAGTACCAACCTAATCCAATCAGTTTTGAAGTCCCCCAAGAAATATAGGGCATTTGTTATTCCCTTTACTTGCAGATGCTTGTGTTCATCTTTTAGGTTTCCTTCTACATCACAAAGCTTCTTTTAAGCTTCATCCATCTCCAGATCACCTATTTCATCAATATTACAGTGAATGTAGGACCTTACGTCCTCTATTAGCAAAACCCTCGGTGGAATTTTAGAAAATGCGTCGATTTCATCGGGTTGCGATGCAATCTCTGGGCATATCTTGTATTCAGCCTCCACACAGGTGTTGTTCTTAATTAACTTAACCACATTCTTCTTATCATTCTTGATCTTTGCAATTCTTTAAGTTGTTGCCATCATTTTTCAAATTTTAGGGCTTTCTTTGAAAATTTAGGGATTTCTTGAAATAATGACATAGTTCTTTTAGTTCCCTTGGTACTTACTTTGATCTGTGAACTAGTGAATGATCTATTTGTTGTGTGCTTGGATCGAGTTGAGGTCGCTCTACTGAATTCTCTTCAATCACTCTATTTTTGCTCTACTTTTTCTCTTCAAATCGCGGGTGCAAAATGAAGTGCTCCCGTCGAGTATTTATAGACTTTTTCCCTAAGTCTGTCATAAATTCTCAATGACTCATCGGTTCATGAAGACAGAGTCCGTCGGGAAGACTTTCAAAATCATCATCGGTGTTTTCAAGATGCTCAGGATGGCTATTAATATTTTTTCTTTCACTGACGGATATCGGTCTTCTGTCATGACAACTTTAGAAATTTGATTCTTTACCGATGGGTGTCATGTTACATTAGCAACTTAGCCATTTTATGTGTTGACCAACAATTCTCGGTAAGTGTGGACAGCTCATCCTTTATATTCATCGATGATTTTTGGTATGTGTTTATTGATGGGGTTGTTTTCTCATAATTGTAACAAGTAACATAATATGCATCTTTATTTATGTAGATTTTGATTATGTATCGATTTGTATAATAGAACTGATGCAAACTATGACCTTGTGTAGTGCAGTTCCATACTTACTTGTTTAGCTTAAGTGTGGGTGGTGATGTCACTGGATCCATTGGATGGGGTGTCACCATTTGCATTGCTTGGTCCAGCCTCATCATTGTTTGAAGTTTTTCTCCCCATTTTGTCTCTAGCCCTCTAGATATCTTCAATGGTGTTTCCATTGGGATATGTGCTTGTCTCTGTCATTCGGTCTTTGCAATCTTTCTTGAGATGACCAACTTTGTGATATTGTAAGCATGCCATTCCAGGGTTTGTCCAATCTCTAGACATTTTTGTCCAAGACCTCATGCAGTTTTCAGGAATGTGACCATATCTACCACATGGTGTACAGTTTGTCCAAGTACTGTAGTCCCATACATATTGATTACCGATTCTCTTTGGTTGATAGGGAATTTCTTGACCTTTAGGCTTCCATGCTTTCCTTTTATTTTTCTAGCATTCAAGACTTGTGTGCCCATTCATCTTGCATGTAGGAAAGTATTTGCCCATGTAGGTTTCCTTCTTTGGTTGATCCATCTTAGACATGCAGTCATATGATTTATGTCCTTTCTTGTTACATTTATAATAGAATCCTATGAATGAAGATGTAGATTTAGGAATACCTTTCATTTTGCCTCTACACACATTTGATGTGTGCCCTTGCTTTCCATAGTGTTTGCATGTCAGCTTTCTTGGTCTTGGATTTTCATATACATTATTTGGATTTGCTTGATTTGATGATTCTCCATTTTTGGTAAAGCCTAGACTGTTGTGATTGTTGACTCTTCATTTTCCTTCAATAAAATCATCCATTCTTTTATTTCTCTCTTCAGCCTTTATGATAATTTCATTATGTTGTTGTTGAACTCTAACCTCATGCTTTAGTTTCTCATTCTCTTCTCTTAGTTCACCGATAGCCTGTACTCTTTCAATGAGTTCTATATTCATTCTATTTTCTTCTTGACTCATAAGAATAATCTGATTTGTAATCTCATGGTGATGCTCAGCATGTCTTTGAATTTCTAACTCCTTTTCTTATAGCTTCTCTATAATCTTCCTTTTGTCATCAATAGCTAGTGTTCTTTCTCTTTTATCTTGTCTAGAAGAACTCATCACATCAATCATTCTTACCATCTAGGTCTCTTGACTGATTTGCAGTATCTTTATTTGTTCTTTCAGATATTGATTAATCTCCTTTAGACTTGTAATGTTCTCTTTTGATGTATCTGATGCATTGCTTGTATTTGATCCTGAAGATTCAAATAAATCTGGAATCCCTTCTTCTTGATAATATTTTTCATTGCTCCGAGTTGCCATACCTTTCCTCTCATCCAGCAGCTCTCTCATCTTGATTCTTGCTTCTTTATATTGTTCATAAAACATCTGTATATCAAGCTTTTTGTTCTCAATATTCTTATCAAGTTTGTACTTCTCCATTGTATCATCTTTGCTCTTAAGCCTTTAAGCTTTCCAAGAAGAGACTTAGCTCTGATACCAATTGTTGGGATTAATGGGAAGTAGTACTAAGATGGGAGGGGTGAATCAGTACCTCTAAAACTTTTAACTCTTTTCACCTTTCATCATTAGTAATCATTCTTTAGTGTATTACCGACCATATCTATTTTTCTTCTTATGCATGTAATATTAATTCATAATCTTTAATTGTTTGCAACATTCATAGAAACATTCATGAAAGTAATAAACACATAACACAAGATATGATATCGTAGAAAACTCCTGTTAGGAAGTAAAAA
>MU217285.1:272256-294118 GCA_018584345.1 Thuja plicata | reverse complement strand
GCATGTAATATTAATTCATAATCTTTAATTGTTTGCAACATTCATAGAAACATTCATGAAAGTAATAAACACATAACACAAGATATGATATCGTAGAAAACTCCTGTTAGGAAGTAAAAACTGCGGTAGGGATGGCACCCACAAAATTTCACTATCTGTAGAATGGAAGGGAGCAGGTAAAGGCTTGCAATTGATCACTTCTGATGATCTACCCTATTAGGAGTATTAAAGTGGAGACCTATTAAGATCTACTTTGTTAAGAGCTTTAGTAAAACTGATTTAAGTGTGCACTCTATTAAGAGATTTACAATAGGACTGTTAGGTTCACCTTTCTTGAAAGGATTTCTTAAGTGTACTACACTTGTTAGAATGAGTACAATATGTTTGACCTGACTGTATGCAATCTATAATTTTTTATCACAGATCCATTAAAGCTCTCATAATATGAATATCACCTATAGTGATTGATTAATACCTTTTCGCTGCTCCTCGATATCCTGTGTTCTTGTTCTTGAAACTAATTTGATCCTTTTTTTTTGTCCTTCTGCATGAATTATCTTGTCTGATCCTTAGATTCTCTCAATGGCTACAATCATCATCGAACAACATGTTCACAATAGATTGAGCATCTATTTATACAAGTATTTGACCTATTCTAGAATCACAGATTACAATGTTAACTCTCGATGCAGGGTTTACAAATTGACCTTGATCTTTAGTTTGCATGTTTTAAAATAGTTAGACTGATTAAAATAATAATAATTACATTTCTTCCTCCGCACATAATGGATTTAAAAAAAATCAAGAAGCTAAATATACAACTTCAGTGTTTTATCTGACGTGGAAACTCAGATCCACGTTTTGCAGGATGTAACTAACTGTCGGTTCTTGGTCATCAGGTTGAACTGAAAGTCTGTCGGTGTTCCTTTGTTGAACTAATCTTTAGGTTCCCTTCATGTGTCGGGTTCCTCTCTTTTCTGTATCATCGGGTTGCACTGTTGTTACTCATCAGGTTCCTTTATCTTTTTTGTCATTGGGTAACACTAAGTAGCATTTTTGGGATGCTTTGTACTTGGCAGTATCGGGTAACCTTGGCATTGGGTAGTGTTGTGCCATGTCTATCAATGTAGTGTAAACCAATGGTATTGATCATGTTTTCCTTGTATATACTAATGGAAAAATATGATGCCTTCAACTTCCCAGAAGATTATAAAATAAACACTAAAATCAGATCCCATATTGGGAACTTTTGTAATCTTTCTCTAGCAACCTCTAGGAAAAAATAGTTAGGCTATGGTGCTAAGTGCCCTAGTCCAAGAGGACATGGTTTTAAATATCCTAGTCTCTGGGACAGTAGCACTAATCGCTAGTGTCCTAGTGTTGTAATATTTTGAAATCTCTTAAATCTTGACTTTGCAACCACTAAGATCTACATCTTTCAATAGACATCTATATTTAGATATGCACAAGAGAGAGGAAAGGTTTTAGGATATATATATAGGGGCTTGCCTCAGTCAAGCCCACATTTTGGTGATCTCCAACTCTAAGAATAACCAATTAAAAGTATGAACACAAATGTATGTGTTTTAAATATTAAGTTTATATAAGATTGTAGCAAGATAAAGAAGATAACCATAAACAAGAATCTTACTCAAGTGTGTTAGATTACACCCTAGATGAACAAAGGTGATGCATATGTTAACTGAAGAACATATGAATCAAATAATCTATGATAAAATTGAGATCTAAAGCTTATTCACAGACAAAAGAATGACATGAAATCATACCCAATCTCAAGAGAAGCTACTAGTAAATCATCAGTAGGTGATTCCCTATCATCCTCCAACATCCTTTGAAGCTTCCATTATGAAAATTATTGATGAATACTTGATATGCTTGATCTTAATTCTCTAATACGTAAAGTCTTTGTTGCATATCCTCTTATTCACTTATTATCTCAATCAATTACAAAAAAGAAGTTGATTTCCAAATGAGGAAATCTAACTAGCTTATCTATGGGAATTTTACTTAAATATATTAAGGGTTAAACTACAATTTCCATATTTAAATTCCAAGGCTATATTTGGGGATAAAAAAATACCATGCTATCCACCCTTAAATTTAGCTAAAAAGAAGGTGAGAAAATGCCTCTAACTTTCATTCATAGTCCTCAATTACCATATTAATCTAGTTAGTTTGGCTCAAACTTTAGAGATAGAAAGATACTATGGATATCAGATCCAAAATCCATATTGGTGTTAGTAAAATTGAAATAGGGCCTTAAGTTTTTTGAATTTAGAAATAGGATAGGACCCCATTTTTAGTTTAAGAATAAAATTAAATTAAGGGCTCACTAAAATAAGGGCCTAAAGAGGAATGTATTGAGATTTAAAATATAATAGATCTTGTGTTCTTGAATGAAATATTAATGAAATAAAATATAGTCCCAATTAATACATAGAGGAGTGATAAATTTAAAATGAGTGCCAAGAGAGTGTGAAATTGGACTCGCATATTAAGCAACTGCAATTTACAACACTACACTTAGAAACACAAATAATTAAAACAACAACAATCAAGAAAGGGATTTTTAGAGAGGAATACAACTTGAAGAAATGAATCATTTTCAATGTACATTAATATCCAAACAACATTGTTTGTATTTGATGTGAACATGAAGATAAAGACATCAAAAATTAAGTAGCACATGTGGTAAAACCCTATCCTAAAATGTGTGCATATGCCCTAGGAAGATCTTGATCTCTTTAAACTTGTTTTCTCACATTCTCTTTAATTATGTGAAGAAATTGACACTAGTTGATTATTAAAGATAAATTATTCAACATGTGTAGGGCATCTATGAGGAATTTGGAGACTAGTCTAATGAATTGAGCAAACGTAGAGGGCAATTTTGACCTACTTTGAGCCAAGTGAGAACATCTAGGAGTGACTGAGAAGAACAATCAATGAAAGGGTCAAGGTAGGATACGTTTATTCATGTAACCAACAATATGGAGCATTTTAAAGGCCTAAAGAGTGGGAACAAATTGGAGACACTCCAAATAGTTTGACATAGAAAAAGTGATGTAACACTTGTCTTTTTCACTCCATGCATGTTCCTATAATTTAGAAAGATATTGTTTAGCATAAAGAAAAGTCTTATGCTTCAATTTTTAGTTGTTTATTGTATTTTTAGTAATTTATTAAAACATGAAACAAGTTTCTTTCAGATTTACCTTGTCTTGCAACTCATCTTAGCTTAGTTTTAGACTAAGAAGCAAATATTTTAGACTTGTACCCCTATTATAACACCCTTTGATCAATAAAGACAAGTTATTTTAATTCATAGAAGTCATTTTGTTATGTTTTACTATATGATTGATGATTGATGTGCTTCTTGTTATTTATTTGAAGATCCTTGAAACTATCTCTCATTATCAACACCTTTAAGAAAAATCTATGTGTTTTTTACAATTTATAGGATAAGTAAATTATATTAATAAGAAAAGTTGTGAAGAAATACTATATTTTCCTTCTAAGATAGTGAATATCATGACCTTCCTATAAAGTACTAATGCATGGGTAGTAAAACATTTAAGTCATGGATAAACTACCCTTATCACTAGTTAGTTATGTTCATAAAATAATAGTATAGGTTTAAAATTAATTTGGTTCATTGCCCTCATAGTATTAATTTTCATTCCATATCATCTCTTTCATTTTTCTCAAGAAAAATCATTTGTTTAGTTTTGTCTAGGTAAATCTCCAATGAAACCAAACCTCTCTAGAGGTTCATTACCATTATAGCTTACCCATAACCTAGGATTGATCCCATGTTTTAGTAGGTTCTTGAGTTGAGAGAAGAAAAAGGGTGCAAAATTTAGTGATAACAATTTGTAATGGTGATTTTTGCATACCCATCTCATTTCCTTAATTTTATATCAATTAGTTATCCAAGGTCTAGATGTACCAATTGAACTTTCAAACACTTCAACCAACTCAGATCCACTCAGTAATCCTCTCGGTCTCTATAGCATATAATCAATAATATAAAGTTGCAATTTACTGTCCTACTATAATCAACTTGCAAAATATAAATCTATTAACAGTAGAACACATCAAATAACATTCACACAAGTATGACACCAATATTTAACGTGGAAACCCAATATGGGAAAAACCACCAGTAACATGCTACCAATTTTTCACTCTTTTGAAGTGAGCTCTGTGAAAAGCCAACCCGGTTAAAGGTTATAATACACACTATTAAATGTGACACAGTTAAAGGATTTAATCACTCTGTTAGAAGTGAGCCTTGTTAGAGGGATTAGACTATTCCATTAGAATGTCACCTTGATTAAAGGATTTAATAATATGACTATTAGGTCAACCTTGTTTAAAAGGATTTTGCAATTGATACAATGGTTAGAAAGTAACAACAAATTTTGATCTGAAACATTCAAATCACTTTGAAAATACAGATCCAGTTATAGCTCAAATGCTAGTTCACTGACTGGCCTTTACTTTTATCTCTATCACTCAAATATGCTTGAAATTCCTTCAAGAAATCACCATTGTGCAGTCTTGTACTGCTCTCTTCAGCCTTTTCTTCTTTTTGCTTAGATTTTTCCAATCAACTGAATTAACCTCATATCACACTCACATATAACCTACAATTAGGCTAATCTTATATCTATTTGATCAGGTCACTCGATCTATTTCTGCTTAATTATCACTGTAGATCTTAGGGTTAGGTCAGATCCAATGACTCCTTCCAACATTCTGTTTCCATCTACATTGTAGAATACATCCTAAAACTCCTTCTTGAATCCATACATAAAATGGTTAAACATGTATTAAATGCATATTTAATTCTCCACAACAATCATCCTTATCTTAAATATGCTTCACATATCCCAAGAAAATAAACTATGTCGGCTGGGATCTCAAATCTCTCTCAAACTATCATAATACTAACACTCGATCAATATTGAGTTCTTCCGCTCGGTCATCACTAGATAACTTGGTAATTATCTGACACTCAACAAATACTGATGCTCGGTTGACACTAAATTTTCTTGGCACATACTAGCGCTCGATTGAAACTCATATCACTCGCCACAAACTTAATTTTCTTAATATTTTTCTCTGTTACTCAGTCAAGACTAATCTTGTAGTCATCCAAACTTCACTTAGACTTAAGATAAACAATATATTACCTTGTCAAGGTGTGATCTCATCAAGTACCCATTGTAGTTTCACATAACTCAACCATTTCACCAAGTCTTCTTGTTATCTCTCCTTTTTCTTCTCCATCAATCAATTGATATGGCACTTTACAAGATAGCAACTATCTTACCAGTTAAGGTTTGACATCAATGACAATATAACAATTATTTCAATTGTAGTTTTCAACAATCTCCCTCTTTAGCATTGATGGAAAACACATGCAAACAAACAACATATGCAAGGTTCCCAAACAATCCAAAAATTATGTTCTGTAAACAAATTTTCAGTAATGTCCTTAGCTTCATTCTGATTCTCTCCAATACAAATAGTGTCTCCCTCTTGGATAGATTTCTCTCTGTGTAATCTCTCTCTGAACATCTCCCTCATAGTATGTCTGCCTCAATGTTTTCATGTCTTGTTCTCCCTCTTTGAAAACAATGCCAAAGACATACATCTTCATCATGTAGATATATCCGTGTCAGGTTTCTGAATTCTATGCCTCCTCTGTCATCTTGCTTATGATTGATCAACATCATTTTCTTAACACTTCACAGCTTCAAGAAACACCTAAAGTGTGACCACCTTTTGCATAAATCTGTCAGATATTCTATGTAATACATTTGATGCAACCACTCCATTATGATCTTAGTTAGCCTTAGTTAGGGGAATCACCCCTAATTAGCCTCTTAGATACTCATGAGCATCCTTAGGTAAAGATTTAGTAATATATCTATCAAATTTTCCTTTGTATTAATATATTCAGATCTTACTTCTTTGTCTTGTACCAGCTCTCTCAAGTAATGATTCTTGATAGCAACATTCTTGGTCTTTGTATGCATCACAGGGTTCTTTGGAATATGTATAGCACTAGTGTTATCACAAAAATAAAAACTGGGTTTGTGATCTCTTCCTTCATACCTTTCAACAATTTCTTGATCCATACTATGTTTGAACAATTTACTGCTAATGCAACCTATTCAGCCTCTGTTGTAGATTGATAAATATAGTTTTGTTTCTTGCTTGTCCAAGAGACTAATCTCTTTCCTAAAAATAATGCACCTCCACTTGTGCTCTTTCTGTCATCAACATTACCTGCCCAATCCGCATCTGTGTAAAATTTCAGTTCAAACATCTCATTCTTCTTGTAATATAATCTATAGTCCTATATTCCCTTCAAATATCTCAGAATCCTTTTCACTGCCATCAAGTGACTATTTTTTGGATTTGTAGAAAATATTGAAACAATCCCAACTTCTAATGTAATATTTGTTCTATTGTGGACAAAATATTGTATTTTTCCAATCATTGATCTATACAGACTTTGATTCACTTCAGTTGTCTCATCAGTCCTTGATAGTTTCTATCTAGTAGCCATAGGAGTACTTATAGGTATGGATTCCTCCATGCCAAAAAATTTCACTATCTCCTTGATATACTTAGATTGTGTAATGTAGATACCTTTCTTCATCTAATATACTTGCAAACCAACAAAAAAATTGTTCTCTCCAAACATAGACATCTCAAATTCAGTTTGCATCTCTTTTGCAAATAATTGGCATAAAACATCTTGTCCTACAAATATGATATCATCAACAAATATTTCAGCTAACAATATCCCTTTACCTTTCTCAGACTTTAAGTACATATTACTGTTGTCATTTGTCCTTGTAAATCCAATCTTGACTAAGTAATTGTGCAATCTCTCATACCATGCTCTAGGTGCTTGCTTCGATCCATACAATGCTTTATGTAGCTTTCAAACCATATTCTTCTTGCTTGAATCAATAAATCCTTCAGCTTGTTCAATGTATACCTCTTCTTCCAGTATTCCATTTAGAAATGTTGATTTGACATCTATTTGATATACTTTGAATCCTTTGTAAGTTGCATAAGCCAGTAGAGTTCTAACTCCTCCCAATCTTGCAACTGGGGCAAACATCTCACCATAGTCAATGCATTCTTCTTGTGCATAACATTTGCATACCATACTAGCCTTATTTCTTATAACTTCTCCATGTTCATTTAGCTTATTTCTAAATACCCACTTTGTTCCAATAACATTCTTGTCATTTGGTCTAGGTACTAGTGTCCAGGTTTTGTTCTTCTCAATTTGTTCAATTTGTTCAGTCATGGCTTGTATCCAATCTTCATTTCCTAAAGCATCTTTCACTGATTTTGGCTCAAATTCACACAATAAGCATGTCTAATTATTCAATTTGCTTATTGTCATGACCTCTGAATCTTTATCTCCAATAATTTTATCTAGTTTATGATATCTTCTTACATACTTTTCTAGTGTAGGCTGTGGTCTTCTTTGCTCTTGTTGTTCATCCTCAAATTCATCATCAAAGTTAATTCCAGGTTCATTTTATGTTTATGTTTCATTCTCATATTGCTTGACAGTTTCCTCCTGATGCTCGGTAATGTCTTTCTGTAACTTGGCATTTTCTTATTGTTGCTCAGCAGCATCATCTATTGTTTGGCATCTTCTTTTTAGGTTCAGGCACACTATTGGGCTCTCCTTCATTCATGTAAATGAAAGATCTGTAATCTTCAGGTTCTTGCTTGCATTCCACTTCATTCTTTTCTGCATATTCATCAATTCTAACATTTGCACTTTCCACAGCTTTTTTAGTGTTAGAATTTAAACACTTATATGCTTTTCTCTTAGTGGAACAACCTAGGACTATGCCTTCATCACTTTTAGCATCAATTTTTCCATTTCTATTGTCCTTCAGTATATAACATTTTCTCCCAAAAACTTTAAAATATTTTACATTAGGCGCATAACCATACCATAACTCATAAGGTGTAATATCAGTACCTTTCTTGATGTGTACTTAGTTCAAGGTATAGACTATTGTACTTACAGCTTCTCTCTAGTACTTTTGTGTGACATTATTTTCTATCATCAGTGTTCTAGCACAATCCATTATTGATCTATTCCTTCTCTCGGCTATGCCATTCTGTGGGGGACTCCTTAGAGCATACATATGTCTTTTAATTCCTCAATCATTGTTGAATAAGTAGAACTCATTAGATATAAACTCTCCTCCTCTGTCAAATCTCAGACATCTCAAGCTCTTACCTGTCTCTATTTCAACTTTTTCTAAATACCACTTAAACAACTGAAAAGCATCAGATTTTTCTTTGAGAAACATTAAAGTCATTATTCTAGAGTAATTATCAACAAATAGTATGAAATATTTATCACCTCGGTATCTTTGTACACCAATAGGTCCACAAAGGTTAGTATGAACCAATTCCAAAACATTATCTGAAATATAGGTTTTTCTCTTAAAACTAGACTTTGTCATTTTTCCCAATTGGCATTGCTGGCACTTAACATTATCAAGTTTCTTCAATATTGATAACCCTCTTACTCTTTTTATCTTACTAATGTTTACCAAATTGTCAAAGTTCACATGACATAACCTCTTATTCCATAACCATATATCATCATATTGTGCAAAAAAACATCTCTCATCAAATAAATCTAGATAGAACAAATTACCTCTTGTTTGTTCTCCACTTCCAATTAGTTCACCAGTAGCATCAAAGATTTTAGATTTTCTGTGATGGAACTCAACTCTTTATCCCAAAGTATTCAACTAAGCAACACTCAACAAATTACAATTTATTCCTTCAACCCAATAAGAATTGTCACATGTAATCTTATCAGTCAATTTTATTGATCATTTTCCTTTTACAGGACATGGTTTGTCATTCCCAAATTTAACACTACCACCTTTGCAATAGTTTAAGGTTTAAAATTTACTTTTATCATCAGTCATGTGACGTGAGGAACCACTATCAATTATCCATATATCACCTTTACTCATATATTCAATAAGTGCAATTTTCCCATCTTCATTAGAATCATCTTTCATAGCAGCATAAACAACTTCTATATCACTGTCATCAGATTTATCAGATTCACTATCAGTTTCTTCTTCAGCAATATAGCAGGATTTCTTACCTTTGTCTTTATATTCCTTATACCTTCTGAAATCTCTGTCATCCCTTTTGTCTTTATACTTACTTTCTCTTCTCTCATCCTTATCATTCCTAGCAGGACATCTTGCAGCAATATGACCAACTTTGTTTCATGAAAAATATATTATAGGAAGTTTACCTTTGAATTTTCCTCTTCCTCTCGGTAGTCTTCTAGCCATAAGTGCTTCAAGTTCATCAAGATCTTCATCATAAGTGTCACTGTCATTATTCGCATGTCTTTCTTTTCCTTTTCTTGATTTATGAAGAGTCAATTGTGATTTGAATGCAGAATCAACATGGTGAGGATTGAAATTATCAAAATTTGACATTTCAAAAGCAATAAGTCTACCAACTAGACCTTCCAGAGTTAATTTTTTACCAGGAGTACTTCTCAATTCTTGTATATCAGATACTCTAATAGCATATATAGGAATTAAGGTTCTTAGTACCTTGCTAATAATAGTATCATCATTAATAGTTCCATTTTCTCCTCTAATAGCATTTACAACATCCTTAACTCAGCTACAATACTGAACAATAGTTTCACCATCTTGCATTCTCATCTCATCAAACTTACCTCTCAAGATTTCAGATCTAGCTCTTAGTACATTTGTATCACCTCCATAGATAGTTTCTAGTGTATCCCACATTTATTTTGCAGTTTTGGAATCTTTTATGTCTTCAAATTTAGGATAGCTTAGGGCTGATGCAATCTCCAACATTGCTTGGTTGTGTTCTTGTTTTTCTTTCATCTGCTGAGCTGTCATAACAATAGGCATTGTTATAAAATCATTTTCCACATAGTATTTTGTAGCATCTCCAATTCTAGCTAGGTGTAACTTCATTAAACTTTTCCATGCAGGGAAATTCTCCTTGTTCAGCCTCGGTACCTCCTTTTTATACATCTTGATCTTTAGCTTCAAGTACCTTCAAAATTTTCTCTACAAGCACCACAAGGCTCTGATACCAATTGTTAGAATGATTTAGAATAACTGAGAGGGGGGTAAATTAGTTATCCAAGGTCCAGATGTACCAGTTGAACTTTCAAACACTTCAATCAACTTAGATCCACTCAGTAATCCACTCGGTCTCTATAGCATATAATCAATAATATAAACTAGCAGTTTACTGTCCTACTATAATCAACTTTTAGAATATAAATCTCTTAACAATACAACACATCAAATAACATTCACATGAGTATGAAACCAAGATTTAATGTGGAAACCCAATATGCAAAAGACCATGAGTAACATGCTACCAATTTTTCACTCTTTTGAAGTGAGCTCTGTGAAAGTCTAACCCAGTTAAACGTTACAATACACACTATTAAATGTGACCCAGTTAAAGGGTTTAATCACTCTATTAGAAGTGAGCCTTGTTAGAGGGCTTAGACCATTCCATTAGAATGTCACCTTGATTAAAGGATTTAACAATATGACTGTTAGGTCAACCTTGTTTAAAAGGATTTTGCAACTGATACAATGGTTAGAAAGTAACAGCGAATTGTGATCTGAAACATACAACTCACTTAAAAAATATAGATCCAATTATAGCTCAAATGCTAATTCACTGACTAGCCTTCATTGTCATCTCTATCACTTAGATCTTCTTGGAAATCCTTCAAGCAATCACCACTGTGCAGTCTTGTACTGCTCTCTTCAACCTTTTCTTCTTTTTGCTTAGATTTTTCCAATCAACTGAATTAACCTCATACCACACTCACATATAACCTGCAATTATGTTAATCTTATACATCTCTAATTAGGTAGCTCGATCTATTGCCACTTAATCATCACTGTAGATCTTAGGGTTAGGTTAGATCCAATGAATCCTTCCAACATTTCATTTTCATCTACATTGTAGAATACATCCTAAAACTCCTTCTTGATTCCATACATAAAACAATTAAACATATATTAAATGCACATTTAATTCTCCACAACAATCATCCTTATCTTAAATACGCTTCACATATCCCAACAAAATAAACTACGTCGGCTGGGATCTCAAATCTCTCTCAAACTATCATAATACTGACACTCGGTCAATACTAAGTTATTCCGCTCGGTCATCACTAGATAACTCGGTAATTCTCTGACACTCAGAAAATACTGATGCTTGGTCGACACTAAATTTTCTTGGCACATACTGGTGCTTGGTCGACACTCACATCACTTGCCACAAACTTAAGTTTCTTAATCTTCTGCTATGTTACTCGGTCAAGACTAATCTTGTAGTCATCCAAACTTAACTTAAACTTAGGATAAACAATATATTACCTTGTCAAGGTACGATCGCATCAAGTACCCATTGTAGTTTCTCATAACTCAACCATTTCACCAGGTCTTCTTGTTATCTCTCATTTTTCTTCTTCATCAATCAATTGATATGACACTTTACAAGATAGCAACTGTCTTACCAGTTAAGGTTTCACATCAATGGGAATATAACAATTATTTCAATTGTAGTTTCCAACAATGTCTTGATGCATCTATATATTGAAAAATGATACAAATTTGTGTGGAGTTGGGCTTACTCACCTATCCTTTATACATCTATACATGTGCATACTTCTATACATTAGTCCTATCCTCACATTTATTAGACATATAAACACCCACCTATATTTTTTTTCATTAGCGACCTAGATCTAATTGTTGAAATTGGAATTGCAAAATTGACACGTTCCCTTTTAAAATTCACAATTTAAATTTGATTAATCGAACTCATTAATTTGGTTGCCCTAAGTAAGCTAAACACATGTTTAGTGATTTATAACACTATGTGTTATTATTTAAAGTCATTCAATGCATTGATTCTAATAATCTAGAATCTACATATATTGAAGCACCCTCTCTTTCTAGAGCATTAAAGGAGCAATCAATAGCAATTAGATATGGCACGTTGAGTAATAAATTTGTATACATTATATTGAGTCCTTACTTATTACTTCAAATGTTTGTACCCATTTTGGGAATCAACCTAGAAGAACCTCTCCTTATGATGAGATGATAACTCTTTTAAGGTGATTAAATACTACCAATCCTATAATGAAATGTAGAGAATATAAAGGCACTCTAGATGAGAGGAAGAGTAAAATTCCATTGTGAAAAATGAAAATTAGAACAAAGGAAACTAATTCACAACTATGAATTTGGCCTCTTAATAAAATAGAAACCCACTACATCCAATAAAAGAGATTATTTTTTGAACATGATTTTTTAGCTAATTTCAAAATTTCCATTAGAGACATGATTCTCACAATTCATACAGATATTATTTTCCTCATCCTAATTATAAATCACAAAGTGTGATTTGAAACTTTGAAGCAAAAAAAAACCTTACACAATTGAATCCAAAATACTCAACTAAAATTTTCATTATCGAGGGTTCATTGCATAGTGGTACAATTAAGTTGTGGCATTGTTGTTGTTGCCACCAAGGTTCATATTTCTATTGGGTTGTTGTCATTGTGGGCTTCCCATCATCACTAATCCAACGTACGTGTAGGTTAGAACCTTTACATTGACGTTGTTGGTGTTCATACCATGATACTTGGTACTGACTGTGCTTTTAGACCCTCATTGGACTATAATGCTTGTGGTTCAAATTATTCATATTGATGTTTTTCTTGTCCATGCAACGTAACTTGGTACTAACTATGTTCAAGACCCTTATTGCCCTATTGTGTTTGTAGTTCTCAACTATTTGTGTTGTTCATTCATATCTAAAATGAGGCCCTCCATTTGTAACCTCCCCTAATAAGAGCCACAACCGCACTGAAAAACCCACTTACTAATATAAAATATTCACAATCTTTAATCATAAAACTGAATATAACCAATACACTTCTGAATTATCAATCACCAAATATCATTTATTAATCTAAAATAAATTATATGTTCAATAACATCTTAGTCAAAACCAGCAAGGCCACATGGACAAAGCTCAAGACTCAATGCATCTCTTGGTTATCTAATATGGTGGTGTTGTGAGAATCCCAAAGCAATAAAATACAAAATCTTTACATGTCGTTTTTTATATTAAAAGTAATCTCAATGGCGGTGTAATTATCAGAAAAAAGTATAGCATTTTAAAAAACGAAGTGCGAGAGTTTCCTTGAAATGGTGATGCATACGACAACATTACATTGGAACACTGTCATCTTAATGGATGTAATTATATAACAGGAGCGTTTTGAATGAGACAGAAAGACACGTTGCAGTGAGAAAGCAACATTTACCAATGTGTCTTGTGTCATCTCAACTTCCTTCCCCCAACGAACACCTTCTCTTTCTCTGCACTATATATTCTTGGGATTCTCTTTGCCTTCAGCTATCGTGTCGCCACAACTGTACCCGCTGGAATATATTATTTCTAATCATTTTTTTTTAATACATTAGACCCACATTTGAGCAAATATAGAATTCTAATGAAAAATGCATATTAAAGTGCGAGACCTTCAATGACACATTATTTTCATGTATAAGGAATTGTTAGTAAAAGGTTATATAAGTAAGAATTTTGTGTTTTGCTAGTTTAACATTATGACGTCTATGATATTTTTTTTTGTTATAGACTCTTATTGTCCTACATGCTAACAAAGTGGTGTTCATGTTAAACAATTGTTAAACAAAAGACACATGACAAAGGCACATTGACTATTGATGAGTTCTTTGATGATACCTTGTCATCTCACATGTGAGTCACCCTAGTTCTATTTCAAGGAATATATCCTTCCTTTCAATGAACTCCTCAACTTTTCTCCATATGATCTCCCAAGAAACTACTCCAAACTTTAATGTAGTTGCTCCTTCTCTCTCTTCTCAACATTATCCCACTTATGTTCTCCTATTGTCAAGACTTGTGATTATTTACAACTTTGCCTTGCACAATGGATCTCACAACTTCATCCAACAACACATCACAACTCCATCCAATAATACATCATGACTCCATCCAACAAAAAATCATGACTGCATGTAGTAACACATTGCAACAAAGGAGGTAATGTTCAACAGACTGACTAATTCAAGAAGCACTAGAAACCATAACTTATTTCAATTTTCCTTTAATGAACACTTCATCTTCTCCCCATGTGAGCTCATGAAGATCTCCTAGACACTCTAAACCCTCATGCACTTCTTTCTACTAACCCTCCTCAACAACATCCTACTTATGTTATCCTATTGCCAAGACTCCTATTGTTTGCAACATTGGATCGTACACAATTGATCTCGTGACTCAAATTCAATAGCACATTGCAAGTCCATCCAACAACACATTGCAACAAATGTGAGGACGTCCAAAAACCTTACTAATTTGAAAAAAATACATGTAGAAAAGTCATCCCCTTTTCCTTTAGATAATTGATGTTGAAGTAGAATTTGGCTTAAAGATAGATATGTTATCCATTTTTTCACATGGTGTGCTCTTCAAACATGACGTGTGACTTTTTACTATGGGAAAAAAAATAGGAGAAAACAAGTTGGTTTATTGATATTATTAAAGGTTTGGGCAAATTCAATACTTCATGTATGTTTCATCTTCATATGCCAATGCTCAAGTTGTTCTCTAGTGTTTCCCTAATAATATTTAAGGCCATACTTGTTATAGATAGGGTTGGGATTTTGATTTCTATTTTGAAGGCACATCCAAATCAAAATATTTTGTGGCTAGAGATCTCTTTTATTAAAATATTAGTTTGGTCATTTTTGCATGAGATTGTTCCCCAATATACTCACTTAATCTAGTGTAAACAATCCTCTAATAAATTTACGAGCCTTTATGTTCACTCTTATGCATAGGTAGAGCTTGATCTCTCCTAACTTCTATCAAATATTATCTAATGACGTAGCCCTAGCTTTGAGGTGGCTTGGCCTATTAAGTATTAATATAGACCTAATGTTTGTCTTTGATGCTAGTAGGATTTGAATTTCATCCATGATTAGCCAATTTGGAAACCTCCTCATTCTCTCCAATCTTCTCATGTCTCTAAGCCAAAACCATATATCTCTATTTCTACTAAAACCTAATCTAGTTCAACCCCCTTATTATCACTCCCCCTAATCATTCACCTTCTCTTTAGATAGCCCATGGTCAACACCCACTTTGTTCTCAAATACCTACTTCTCATTTTGATCCTTTATCAAATTAATCTTCTATATTTTCTATACCTTACTATTGTTAGGATTAAGTAATACTGATGGGGGTGTGAATCAGTATTATAGCTCTTTAAATTAAACTTGAACCAATTCCACATAAACCATATGATTGCTGAAATGAAAAGAACATAAGCAAATAGCACACAACTCATTACACCAGTATTTATTGTCGAGGAAACCCTGGACAAGGGAAAACCCCGGTGGGGATGGTACCCAAAAGCATGCACTAAAGTAAAATGTCCCTATTAGGAGACCTAGCCATGTTAGGAGTTGAATATTACATAGTACATTTCCTATTAAAGGAATATCAACCCTGTTACAGGTATACAACACCCTATTAGGGGTACACTGAGCTTACAACTCTTACAATCAATACTTTAGAAAAGTATTCTCAAAATGAAAAAAACAAGCATCTCCAATGCTTAGATAGTTCAAGTTATAGCTCTTTGTCAATCTCTAATCTCACATCCACCATCACACATATCCATCCATATATCATACTTTGCTTTACAAAATCTTCTTGATATATATGTCTTACATCATTTTTTTGACTTCCAATTACAATACAAAACAAAATAAATACTTATTCAAAAAGTAAATATAATATCGGTGCTCTTGTATTACCAAAGTATAGGTAATTCACAATACCAATCCAACTTAGCACACTTGGATTCCATCTCATTCTCCCTCAATCGTCGCAACTGTTCAACTGCTTTGTTACACTGTTATGTTGTCTTCGCATGTCTTCAAATCTCTCTAACTCTCTGTAATTATCACCAAAACCAAATAGATCTTAACTATAGGTCATACATACATCATAGTATCTTCCTCTAAGCTTTCTAGTCATCAAACATAATACACAGTCTTCGTTGTCCAAAACAATGTTGTTATACTATGTACTTCTATTTCTATACTTAGTTGATTTCAGAACTGAATCTCCAAAATTGTTCTTAACTCGATCATACTATCAGATGTGTTGTCATAAATGAAAACCATTTAAGTGTCTCATATTATATAAAAAAAAACACTTGCCAACAATCTCTCCCTTTGGCATTGATGGAAACACTTATCAAAAAATGACTAAGTGTCCCAACACAAAACTGTTCTCTTATTTTTTCTTCTTATTTTCTCATTTTCTTCTCTCTTCTTTCATTTCTCATTTTTCTCTTCTCTTCTCCCCCTTTGACAAAGGTGTATCCAAAATTTACAAAAATGTAGGAATTAGTGCTTGCTCACCAGTTTAAGAACATCTTTGAAAAGAATCTTCCAAGATCTTCACTTCTGCATTCCATTATTCTATCAACGACTGACTAACATGGATTAGTCCATTCAATGCATAGGATGAAGTCTTTGCTTCCTTTAAATCCACGGGCATAGATTTTTTCAATGAATCTGCAGTCTTCTCCATATTAGATAGATGTACTTCAAGAATTGATAGCTTAGGAGTGATTAGATTCTTCAGCAAACCAAATATTGGCATTACTCTCCCTTACTCTATATCCAATACAAATTCAACTTATCCAAAATATTTGTACCTCTTTATCCATCTCCATTACAGATTGTGAGGAGGTCTCACAACTGTCCATCATGTTGTTCAGAGTAGCCCTGTCCTTTACAATAATATCTTCTATATTATGAATGTGTCTGATAGGGTTCATACAATAGTTGTATAACATCCTTCCATGTGTGACACAACTTCTGGCCTTTGATGTAGCTGATCTCAGAATGCCCAAGTCCCATGAAATAGATTGGCATACTTCCTTCAACTTCTTCTCTAGATACCTTATTCCTTCCTTCTCTTCAGCGATCTTCACTAAGGACTCATAGTGACCATCAAAATCATCTAGTGTCATTTTTAGATTCTTTGCATCATCTTTACTTTGAAAAATAATAGGGACTGGAAGCAGTTTATTCATAGTATCAATTGCTCTAGTAATTACCTTAGTCTTTTTGTCTCCTTTCTACTTAGATCTTTCTTTTGCCTTTGTGAATGCGATGAAGGATAGTCTCATCAGTTCATCCTCATCCATGTTGTCAACATTTGTGCTTATAGACTTGTCTTTACTTGCCAACAATAGAATAGTAGATGTGTCAATTTCAGGTTTTACTTCAACTCTTGCATCTTCTTCTTTTGTTGTGTCTATCTCATTCTTCTGTGTTGATTCTTCTTTCTAATCTACCTATTTTTGTTCTCCCTCTTTATGTTCTACTTCATCTGCCACTATATAATCAGTATTTCCTTCAAATGGATCTTTCTCATCATGTGAAGTGTCAAGGGTCACAGACACACCAGAAACATAGAAATCTGGTTGCATGTTAGTACTTACTTCACTCTTCTCAACATTTTCTTCAACTGCCTTAGATCTCTCTCCAATTCCTATAGGTGTAGGCATAGTAGATTTAGGAGGTGGAGTCTTCTCAGGAATATTACTCATAAGTATCTGATCTAAAGCCTTTTGAGTCTCCTCTATGACTTCCTCATACTTTCTGCCCATAATTTTCACTAATCTAGCTTTAGTCCTCAACAAAGGTTTGAGTTCATTAAATATTCTTTCTCTCTCTTGTACAGAAACTATTGGCAACATATCCTCAATAGCTTAATTTCTAATTGCCTCATCTTTAATATGTGCAATCTATTTTCTAATCTCCACTTTACCATACAATTTCTTAGGTATACTACCCTCTATCTCTAATAGATTCTTCTTGAAAACAAGTAAATGGTTTATCACTATGTCCTCAATTACTAGTTTGTAAGACTCCTCATACATGTCATAGTATTTGTTCACTGAAACAAGATTTCCTTTCTCAATAGCTATTTTCTCTAGCATCTTTATATTAGGCTTCCATACTTGTCTGTCACTTGTGGTCTCTTTTTCAACTTTCTTCTCTTCTACTTTAGTCCTATGCTTCTTAGGAGGTGAGTCCAGTTTAGTTTAGTGGACTGGTGTTTCTCCTAGGAACAATATTTTTTGTCTCTCCCTGCGATGTCTTCTGTGGTAGTGAGGGTGTAGTCACATCAATAAAAATAGAAATAGGACTAACTACCTACTCAATTTTTGGAGGTGGAAGGGTTGTAGTAGCAGTGCTTTCCAACCCAGAAGATCTCTTTGCTATCTTCTTCCTTCTCTCATTTCCTCTTTAGTTATACCTGCCTTAGCTGCACAATCATCAATTATGTTCTCCACTCTTCTCTTTCTTAAGCCTCTAGTCTATTCTTCTCTAACCTTAGCCAATTTTTCTTCATATGTACCCCATCTCTCCTTAGATGTATCAACTTCAGATGCCAAGACATGTTCAATTTGCATAATCAAAACTTTTGAACTAACTTCATAACCCATAGGGTAACACCATTTGTTTCTTGGTACAACTGCTTCAAAACATACACAATCAGTTTCAACCATGAAATAGATTGTATCCTTGTATCTCTCGACTAGCTCTTCAGGAAGTATGAATCTTTCTTTCATTTGCCTCCGAAGAATCTTGATCATTCCAAACAGTTCTCCATCTACCCATGTGATGTTTTATCTTTTGTAACTCTGAGATATCTGAATAACAGTGGGTATGGTGTCTCTCCATTCTCTAGGGTGCATTCCAGGAAACTTATGCTCAATGTGGATATACATATGAACTAGAAGTGAACCAAATCTAAAAATCTTAGATTTATCCTTCTTGATTAGCTTTACATTCTCCAAAAATTATTGTACTAGAACCTTGCATAGGTTAAATGTAGTGTTTTATTTTACCATCCTATAAGCCATCATAATGACTCTTACTGAGACTAAATTAGGTTTGTTTCTGTAGCAAAATTTATATCCAAGTATCATTGCAATCAGTCTAACATCCTGTAGAAAGTATCATTCATTGTAATAGCTCGCCTGTCCCATTTAGAGTGTGTTAGGGTTTCAACTTGTTTCTTTATGTGCTTCTTTGCCACGGGGATAACTCCAGTGTTTCCTAACCCAGATATAACATGAATCAACTGAATATAGATATTTACAGGTTGCTCTCCTATCCAGATGAATTGATCATGTACTCAGCTAAGTAAAATTTTGATCCATTCTTCTTTGCTGAAATCATACAATTCTAATATTTTCATGATGCTCAGGTTGTCTATGTGTTTGAATTTATCCTTCATTTTACCATCATCACATAGCATATCTTCCATTTCTATAGCAATCGCTTCATCTCCCAATGTGTCATATTTGCAATGAATATATGCCCTAATATCCTCTATGTGCAAGACGTCATGTGGTGCTTGGGAAAATGCTCCTTTAGGGTCGTCTTCACAAGACTTAAATGTATGTTTCTTGAATTTATATCTAGGTCAATCTACAACATCATAAATCAATGGTGCATCCATAACTTGTGTTCAAGTAGATAGTCTAAATACCTTAAATATGCTAAATTCTAAATTTCTGCTTTGATCAATCATGTAATGTAGCTGCTTGGTGTTATGCCCTGCATACTCGTCCCTACATTTTGTGTGCAAAATGTTGGGTCCCCCTTTTTTGTTTTGCTTTTGGCTCTTGCCTTGTTTTCTTTTTCTTTGCTTCTTTTGTTTCCTTCTCTGGGTTTTCTTTCCCACGGTGTTGGTTTTGTTTTGTGTTTTTGTCCCTTGTGTCTCCAGGACCCAGTCTCGGAGTTGGTCATTTCCTTTCCAAAGGTTGGATCCCTGACTTTGGTATTCTCTGCCATGATGTCTTCTTTTTGCAAGAGGGCATGGTCGTACGGAATCCCCGGGCCCAGAATCTAGAAGTCTGCCTGTTTCGGGGTTTGCAAAGAGAAGGGTAAATTTTTTTTCACCTTGGGTATAAATAGAAATTTCATGTCACTTTTACAGTTACCGCGATTAAAAACACTTAGAATTTTCAGAGTGATTCTTTGGCAATTCGAAGTGCGATTAAGTGTGAATCACTCTAAGCTTAGTGGGTAATTACAAATTAATTTTCAGTGCTGGTTGGTGATCATTCAAAGGTGGAAGCTGTTACAAAGTGGTCCTCAGTGCCTTTCTTTCCTTGCCCTTCCTCAGGTTTCCAAGTAGGTTCTTTGGTTCCACTTTGTTCGTTCTGGTTTTGCTTCTTTTTGGTTTGTGTTCTCGCCTTTTGCGTCTTTTGTTTTGGTTCACCACCCGTTGGTGGGTTGGCTCTGCCAGGGGGTTGTTTGCCCTCTGTGTAGTTGTAGATTAGTGTATAGGTTGTGTTTTTTCCTTAGGGTTAGTTGTGAAGGTGCTGTGCAGGTTTGCACAGGGCTCGTGTGTACATTTTGTGAATACTGTATCTTTGTGTATATATGTCTCAACCTTCGGCCCTCTTCTATTTTTTGTGTATATATCCTTCGGCCCCGCTGTACTTAGTTGTATATTTTGTGTGTATCTATTTGATCTCACATAGATCTCACCGTGCTTCATATGTATTTTGTCCAAGTTTTCAAGCTTGTTATAGGCGGTTTCCTCTCTCCTCCATCAATCGGCCTTCATGTTTCATTTATGTCCCACGCGTGCATTCAAGATTGTCCAAGTGGCCTCCATTTTTTGCGCGTTCAGATAGTTGGCTCTGCCGTTGCCATAACTCCCCATTTATTGCATAGCCATGTGGTGCCCACGTGGGCCAGACAACTCACTTTTCACTCACATCTTCCAACGGTTACTTTTCTGGACCCTGTGTCCTTTGTCTTCATCCGATCCACATCTTGCTTTTGTTAAGATTGCTGAAACCCCCAGGCTCGGATAGTGGTTAATTTCCTAAGTCTGCATTATATATATATATATATATATACCTTTTTGTGATTTTGGACCCAAACTAACTTTTTGGGCAAAGGACGTGCCTCGGTGGTAAGATCTTCGGATCTTAGAGTATTATTTATCTATGAATTCTATGTAAGGAAACTCAGGTGCGGAAATAGCTTCCTACACTAATCTCTATAGGAAAGTATTGTGCAAATTCTTTTAAATCCTTACAATTTCAGATTCGTTAACTACTTTAACAAAGATATTGCAACCACATACCATGCATACAAAATAATAGAGAATGACACAATGATATACCCTGGGGAAACCTTTCAGAAAAAACCCTAGCACTCCAAAACCTGCACAATGTATTGATCAAAAACTATTACAGCTTACAATACACTTGCAATGCAAGTTCATTCAGAAGATTTCAAAACCCTTGAAGAAAAATCACGGCAGCATAAAACGTTCCAACAATACACTCGCATCACTTCTCTTCGCAACCCTAAAAAATGCTTATATCATGCGCTTCACTTTTTAGGGATACTCCCAAAGATAACCGTAGTAGGGTTTTACCATTCTCCGAGAAAATAGGAAACCCAAAACCCTGAACCCCACGATTGGGGAAGAGTGTACAGTACTCAAATTTATCAATTGCCACATGTCTTCACCTGTCATTGAATCTTCCTGACATAGCTCTTACATGTCATAGGAATCTGTCATAACCGTTTTAGCCATGATCTCC
>MU217285.1:253390-267974 GCA_018584345.1 Thuja plicata | reverse complement strand
AAAATAGAGAATGACACAATGATATACCCTGGGGAAACCTTTCAGAAAAAACCCCAGCACTCCAAAACCTGCACAATGTATTGATCAAAAACTATTACAGCTTACAATACACTTGCAATGCAAGTTCATTCAGAAGATTTCAAAACCCTTGAAGACAAATCACGGCAGTATAAAATGTTCCAACAATACACTCGCATCACTTCTCTTTGCAACCCTAAAAAATGCTTATATCATGTGCTTCACTTTTTAGGGCTACTCCCAAAGATAACCGTAGTAGGGTTTTACCATTCTCCGAGAAAATAGGAAACCCAAAACCCTGAACCCCACGATTGGGGAAGAGTGTACAGTACTCAAATTTATTAGTTGCCACATGTCTTCACCTGTCATTGAATCTTCCTGACATAGCTCTTACGTGTCATAGGAATCCGTCATAACCATTTTAGCCATGATCTCCTTACACACAGATCAAGATGCCGATAAATCAACATTATTTGCAAGTAATACATTTTACAAAACAAATAATAAGAATAGGAATTATCCAAGGTTGAGACACCTTATTCCTAACATTCTAATGGTCACCTTACCTTACAGGTTTTCAAAACAACGTACCTTCACTATGTCTGAGGCTTCCGCATCTTCACCACCCGGGAGTCTGGAGCTCCCCTCCACGGTGGTCACTAGGGCAGCCGTCAGATCCAAAATTGAGAGGGCCTTAGAGAAACTATCCCTCAGCATGAAATATCTGAAGGACAATGCTGTTGTGGGGTCAAAGATTGAATCCCAAGTCCAGTTGATCACCGACACCAGCATCGGTATTTGGGCAGAAATGTAGGCCTTGGTTAAGATAATGTTTATTCAATGACAGTCCGGGGACCCGTTGGTGATCAGCATCGAGGATTCTGGGATCCTGAAGGCCGCTTGTTTCCCATGCTCAGTGTAAGCCCTAGAGCTTATTCTCACCCTTGTGGAAAATTATAACTCCTCCGTCTAGGCCATCACGCTAGCTGCCCTAGTCCCGACCGGATATCCCACCCCCATGGTGTCTCTCGATGCCGCAACTTTTCGAGAAGGTTTGGGGATTACCCAGTTTGATGAACCAGCCTTAGTTACTAGATCTGATGCTTTGAGGCAATTTCAGCAGCTAGAGGTCATGGCCCAGCAATATATGAACAACCATTGGCTCCAGACCCTAAAGAAGGACCCCAAAAGAATGAAATTAGAGATCCCCTAATCTGAGTTCAAAGAGAGTATCCAAATGGGGATTATAGCACTATGCCAGATCTTTGAGCAATCCCATGCTCGAGAGTTCTCAGGGTGGATGTACTACTTTTTGCTTGGCATCTCCAGCGGTGAGCAATACTTTGATTGGGCCGCCATCATTTCTAATCATGTAGACTCTCAGTTCCTTCAAGTGGCCTAAACCCACAAACTCTATATGACCTCTTATGTTCTCTGGGCCTTAGCACAGCAACGACCCGTCACCAACGGGCTACTCACATCAGGTGTACTTGGGATCGGCCCAGGTCAAAAGGCTCCCTAGGATTATTTCCCACAAATTCAATGGGAGGCTAGTTTCCCCAGTATCTGTTTGATGAACGATGCCTTTGTCTACTACAATATGCACACACCTACCCGAGATGTCGGGTACCACCTCTCCAAGGAGGGAATGGATCTGGTCAGAAGTTATGGCCATTACTACATCCAATTCCAACAACATACCTACATTCAGATAATCAGCTTCTCTAGGAAACCTTACTTGTTACCCAAACATTGTGGGAACAAAATAATCCTCTTAGAATATTGCAGAAAAATGCTAGAGTTGCACGCCTTATACACTTTAAAGAAGGTGGTGAATGTTCCATTCCCAATCACTTTTGGAAATTACGTGTGCAGTCTGGCCGCAGCCAAGGAGGCAGACAACAAATTCAAGAGCCTAAACTTGGCAAAATTTTATCTAACACGGAAGAAATTTGATCCGCTTGGAAAAATTGCATTGGCACTTCCTCGGGCATCAGAGCCCCACCGATTTCACATGGAGGACTTCTGGGAAGATTTCCAAGATGATGTTGAAGTCCATAGTTGGCATTTCATCCAGATGACCATGGGGATGATGGAAAGGTTGAAGCTCTGGAAATTTCTGGATGACTTCTCGGACACCGGGCCCATAATAGAGCCCCAGTACAAGGCAAGGGGAGTTGATAAGATGGCCCTCCCACCGGTAGATTGGAATGCTTAGGAGGGGCCTACCATTAAAGAAATCACTCGCAACATGGTTGAGCATAGCCATGAATATTTTAAGAGTGTGTGCCCTGGGAGCACCCGCAGAGTTGGCCTGATGGTATAGAAGCTGACTTCCACGGTGGGAACCTCTTCACAGGGACAGGATAAAGGAAAGAGAATAATCGGAACTCCAACCCAACATGAGACCCCCATAAAATAACAACTGAAGCAATCACTGGCGGCCTCCCAGAAGATGAAGGATAAATTGATCACATGGTTGGCCACTCCAGTGCTCATGACTAGACCTGTCCGTCCTCCCTCTTCCACTTCACTAGTAGCATTGATGGTCAGACAAACAGGAGTGGGGGCAGAAGAGGAGCAAGCAGCCCTAAGGGATGTAGGGCCTCCTTTGGTTACCAGGCAAAAGAAAAGGCTCAATCCAAAGCCAAGGACAGAACCGGAGCTTGGGATGCCGCACATCCTAGAAATACAAATCATTTCTTCCGAGTCCCCGAAGCCGGAGAAAGTCCTAGAGCACATTCACATCCTAGAAAATCTTCCGCCCCATGAAGAATTTGATGATGTATTTAGAACTGATGAGTTTGAGAATTTGTAGGGAGACCTCGTACAGTCAGAGGAAGAAATTGTCGCACAAGAGGAAGCTCCAGAGCAGGAACCTGCGCAGGAATATGAAGCACAAATGGAAGAAGAAAAGGGGTTGAAACATGTGAATACCTTTGGAGTCCTAGAAAGATAGGTTATGGGAGTTTTAGGCCAATAGACGCAAAATGAACAAATGGCATCGGTTGGGGAAACCGGACCCACAGGAACAACCGTGACCCCAACCATCATGTTCCATACGCCACTCCCAAAGGTAACATTTGGAGAGGTAATCACTACGGCCCAAACATTGAATCTTGGCCCGTTGCCTCCCCCACCTCCAGAAGATGTACCAATAGAAGAGAACATCCCAACAACAAAGGTTGATGAAGAGCAGGGACAGGATGAAGAAGAGAACCCTGAGGCAACCAATGAGGATCCAAATATTGCCAAGGATGGAGACAACGGGGAAAAGGACATAGGTATTGTCAGATTAAACGTCGCCAGTGAGTCAAAAGATATAGGGAAGGAGCTAGAAGAGGATCATACTGTTGAAGGGGCACAACAAGATCCCAAGGAGAAATCACATGAGCAAATTTTGGCTGCAAAGCCACCCCTACCGCCATAGTGGCTAGTGGAATCTCAAAAGAGAAAGGCCCCAACAACACCCAAAGCCCATCTTTCTTTGGCAGAGATGATGGCTCAGGCACAAAACCTGCCAAAGGATAAGAAAGCCCGAACAATCCACACTCTTCTGACCAAGCCAGGCGGAGAAACAGTCACAGTAATCGTGACACCTTCCCTAGATGTGGACGAGGCAATGGCTAAAGCTAGAGATTACAATGTCACAGAGGTGTCACTGGGGAAGAGAGCAAAACAGGGTGAATTAAACCTGTTGAAAGAAGTAGCCAAGGTAGTGGAGGCTTGTTACAAGAAAGAGGCCCAAAAGTTCAAGGCAGAGAAGGAGAAAAGTGCAAACCTCATTGGACTGCTGACTGAGCTAGCCCAGCCCATTAGCGTTATTCCTCTGGGAGCCTCTACATTAGATGCACCGCTTCCTCAAAGTGATATAGACTCATTACGGGTGATGAAGAGAAAGGCCCAAGCGGTTGATGAATGGGTTGCCTTACAGTTGGGAAATGTTTGGTATTTCATGGTGTCCACACTCCTGGATCTATATGTGGCCCGCCACATCATACACCTGGCCGAAACTACCATCTCCATATGGGAGGGAGATGTTGAGAATTATGAGGCATGGAAAGTTGAGTTAGAAGAACTCATCAGCATCAGAGAGGAGATTATCTTTGAGTCTAGAATTTTAGGAGAAGAATCATTTGATTTTGTAAGGACCCAGCACTCCAGACTTGACCTCACATTGGGGGTAATCAAGCAACTCATGGGGACCTTGCGTGATAAGGCCAATGCGGTCTAATATTCTTTCAATTTATACAAGTCTTTTGTTTTGAAGGTCTCCAGAGTTGATCCGTTTAGCACCGACACATGCACACTGGAGGAATATGTTGTGGGGAAGTTTGATGAATTAATGGAATCAAAGTATCAATCCCTGGAGGGGATAGACAAAGAAAAAAAGATGCGAATAAATTACATGGTGCTCAAAGGTCACGATGCGGTAAAGATGGCAGAAGAATTTAAGGGAAATATTCCAGACCTGGGAAAGCAGATTGAGGTGGCCAAGTACCGATGGCCTGGCCTTAGAGACATTGATGAAGATGGGATTCCCGTCTCCTCCAGACCTTCAATGACAAAAAACAACAATAAAGATTCTTCGGGAGCTAGAGAAAACTTTCAAGGAAAATGTTTTGTATTCTTTATTCTTTTGGAACGCAAGTTCCAGGATCCTAAAATTCTGGATCCTACATTTTTGTATTCTTTAAGTGACTCGTGTCCTGGTCCCCAATGCCGACTAGTCACTTTCAAGGTAGTTAATAAAGGTTACCATAAGGTGGATAGCAATTAATAAAGGTTGTCAGAAGGTGGATAACTACATCAAGGCATGTCATCTTGACGAGATATTTTTTGACATATGGTCTTCCCAAGGCACTGCTTCAACGTTACACCTGGCACATCAGAGATAGGGCACCGCTTTCCCATTATGAGGCATATAGCCTCGATCCCCAGGGGATTGGATTTCTTCTTTCCTCTTCTTAGCTCTCTTCTTGAGGCTGATTCTTCCACTCCACCTTTCTTGTCTTATTCTTCTGACATGTTAGGCCTTTCCGTCTCGAGGTCTTTTGTAGAGTGGTGCAGGTAGTACCAGCCACCGGATAATGTATTTTATTGTAAAGTGTAAAATAAGTTAGGGTTAGTGTTAGATCGAAGGATGTGTATAAATAATAAGTCTGACCTCATTCCAAGGGTCAGCAAAATTGATGATTTTGCAGTCCATAGTTAATAGCCATTTGGTTTTCTTAGTCCTTAGTTGCAGAGCTCAATGCTCTTTAGTTTCTAAGCTTTCAGTAGTTAGATGCTCCCTTGGAGCCACCATTGTACCATGCACCAGTGCTTGATGGAAGAGATGTTAATGAAGAAGGAAGAATTCTCTTAATGATGTTGTTGGCATTCTATCTTCTAGGTTAACGGTATTTTATGCTTTATGTTCTTCATGTCCTTTTCTCTGATACTTAAAGTAGATTAACGACCTCCTTTCCTTTGCCACTAATAAAATATGAACTGATGGTTGTATATTTCTTCAATATTTATTCTAGTGTGTTAGAGAATTGTTGATGTCTTGAACGTTTAGTATAACTATAGGTAGATGAAATATTTCTAACTCTGTAGTAGCTTTTGAATTTTATTTGTTGAAATGAATGCATGCTTGGAGAAAACCCCACTCACCTTAATCCTCGGAGTTGACGAGTTGAAGATAACCAGCTATCCCGCTTGAAAAATAGTGACATCTCCCAACCGAGCCTTGCACTATCTAGACCCAACTCTCACATGCTTGGAGGCCCGGGGAATCTCATTTCCCCGGACAACCTTTACAGGCGAAGTTGGCCGGTACCCCGGTACCCAGTGACAACTTACCTCTGTTGGCGGACCCAGTCACAAAGCCTCGCCAATAGACACTTGCGCTAGAAGGAGGGCATGAACTTGTCCCCCTCTCAGGATTCTGATTTTACACCTCCCGAGGGTTCCCCAAGCCGTAGTTTTAGGAGTCAAGCCTTCATTTGTATTTTATGTAAAAAAAATTTCTACTTGTAAATATTTCTTCCTCGGTGCCCCGTTTGGGGTGCCTTGCTTTGTAAATAGTCTTGTTGACCATCCTTCAGGACCGCCCCTTTTCTTTTGTTTCATTTTTTTGGTTTTCTTCTATCTTCTTTCTTGGGTCCAGCATTTTTATCCCCCTCTTGTAGGTTGGTATGCTTAAGCATAGTATCTAGTCTCCAGGATGGTGCCTTTGGCACTGCGGTGAACTTGGAATCTATTGTTAGCATGGTGGATTTGGTCCGGTCTCTGGAGTTATTTTGCAAGTTTGGTAGCAAATTATGAGTGATCTTCATCGGATTTATCCCCAAAAGTCTGGTAATCAGTGAAATAAAAAAATTAAGGAACAAGTAATCGGACACATCGAGGGTAGATCGGTTGCACTAGTTGGTTGACCCAAATCTGAACTTTTAAAGATTATTTCTAGATCCAGGGTTTTCCTTCCCCATTCAGAATATTAAGGTGGGAGGAAGGGTGAAAGAAGTACCACCATTAATTTTAGCTAAGCTTAAGCTTGATGGTGAAAGAAGTACCACCCTCCCACCCAGAAACGACCAAAATAACAAAAAAAAAAAGAAAAAAATAAATGGGACGAAACTCCGGTCTCCAGGAGAAATGAGAAAATTTGATTACTTTGGGGTTTGATATACTTACTGCCTCCTCTCTACTTCAACCAGAGGTCTTTGGCTTGATTTTCTTCCAAAGCACACACTTCACAACTGATGAAAGGATCATGGACTAGATCGCGTATGTCCAGATTTTCTCAAACATGTTGCTCTTTGCAAGCAAGATGCTTCGAGTAATGATTTATTCCAGTTTTCCTAACCAGAGATTCTGTGGTTCTCAAATGCACTAAGGAATTCATCCCAGATAGTCGACATTTTTTATGCCCTGCATACCCGTCCCTACATTTTGTGTGCAAAATGTTGGGTCCCCCTTTTTTGTTTTGCTTTTGGCTCTTGCCTTGTTTTCTTTTCCTTTACTTCTTTTGTTTCCTTCTCCAAGTTTTCTTTCCTGCGGTGTTGGTTTTGTTTTGTGTTTTTGTCTCTCGTGTCTCCCGGACCTGGTCCTGGAGTTGGTCATTTCCTTTCTAGAGGCCAGATCCCAAACTTTAGGATTCTCTGCCACGATGTCTTCTTTTCGCAAGAGGGCATGGTCGTACAGAATCCTCAGGCCCAGAATCTAGAAGTCTGCCTATTCCGGGGTTTGCGGAGAGAAGGGTAACTTTCTTTTCACCTTGGGTATAAATAGAAATTGCATGTCACTTTTACAGTTACCGCGATTAAAAACACTTAGAGTTTTCAGAGTGATTCTTTGGCAATTCCAAGTGGGATTAAGTGTGAATCACTCTGAGCTTAGTGGGTAATTATGAATTAATTTTTAGTGTTGTTCAGTGATCATTCGAAGGTGGAAGCTGTTACAGAGTGGTCCTCAGTTCCTTTCTTTCCTTGCCCTTCCTTGGGTTTCTAGGTAGGTTCTTGGGTTCCGCTTTATCTATTCTGGTTTTGCTTCATTTTGGTTTGTGTTCTTGCCTTTTGCATCTTTTGTTTTGGTTTGCCACTCGTTTGTGGGTTGGCTCTACTAGGGGGTTGTCTGCCCTCTGCACAGTTGTAGATTAGTGTATAGGTTGTTTTTTTTCCTTAGGGTTAGTTGTGTATGTGTTGTGCAGGTTTGCACAGGGCTTGTGTGTACATTTTGTGAATACTGTATCTTTGTGTATATATGTCTCAGCCTTCAACCCTCTTCTATTTTCCATGTATACATCCTTTGGCCCCATTATACTTAGTTGTATATTTTGCATGTATCTATCTATTCTTGCGTTGAGCTCATCGTGCTTCTTCTATATTTTATCCAAGTTTGCAAGCTTGTTCTAGGTGGTTTTCTCTCTCCTCCGTCAATCAGCCTTCATGTTTCATTTATGTCCCACACGTGGATTCAAGACTGTCCAAGTGGCCTCTGCTTTTTGTGTGTTTAGAAAATTGGCACCGTCGTCACCATAACTCCCCATTTATTACATATCCATGTGGCGCCCATGTGGGTTGGACAACTCACTTTTCGCTCACATCTTCCAACGGTTAGTTTTCTGGACCCCAGGTCCTTTGTCTTCATCCGATCCACATCTTGCTTTCATTAAGTATACTAAAACCCACGAGCTCGGATAGTGGTTAATTTCCTAAGTCTGCATTATATATAAATACACCTTTTTAGGATTTTGGACCCAAACTAACTTTTCAGGAAAAGCACGTGCCTCAGTGGTAAGATCTTCAGATCCTAGAGTATTATTTATCTATGAATTCTAATGATTGCCTTGCCTTATAGGTTTTCAAAACAACGTACCTTCACTATGTCTGAGGCTTCTGCATCTTCACCACCTGGGAGTTTGGAGCTCCCCTCCACGGCGGTCACCAGGGCAGCCGTCAGATACAAAATCGAGAGGGCGTTAGAGAAACTGCCCCTTAGCATAAAATATTTGAAGGACAATGTTGTTGTGGGGTCAAAGATTGAATCCCAAGTCCAGTTGATCACTGACACCAGTGTCGGTATGTGGGCAGAAATGCAAGCCTTGGTTAAGATAATGTTTATTCAACGACAGTCTGGGGACCCATTGGCGATCAGCATCGGGGATTCTAGCATCCTAAAGGCCGCTTGTTTCCCATGCTCAATGCAGGCCCCAGAGATTATTCTCACCCTTGCGGCACATTACAACTCCTCCATCTGAGTCATCATGCTAGCCGCCCCGGTCCAGACCAGATATCCCACCCCCAAGGTATTGCTTGATGCTGCAACTTTTCAGGCAGGTTTGGAGATTCCCCAATTTGATGAACCAGTCGTAGTTACTAGATCTGATGCTTTGGGGATATTTTAGTAGCCGAAGGTCATGGCTCAGCAATATATGAACAACCATTGGCACAAAACCCCGAAGAAGGACCCCAAAAGAATGAAATTAGAGATCCCCTGATCTAAGTTCAAAGAGAGTATCCAAATGGGGATTATAGCACTATGCCAGATCTTTGGGCAACCCCATGCCAAAGAGTTCTCAGGGTGGATGTATTAATTTTTGCTTGGCATCTCCACCAGCGAGCAATACTTTGATTGGGCTGTGATCATTTCTAATCATGTAGACTCTCAGTTCTTTCAGGTGGCCCAGACCCACAAATTCTATATGACCTCTAATGTTCTCTGGGCCTTAGCATAGAAACAACCCATCAGCAATGGGTTTCTCACATCAGGTGTACTTGGGATTCGCCTAGGTCAAAAAGGCTCCTTGGGATTATTTCCCACCAATTCAATGGGAGACTAGTTTCCCTAGCTTCTACCAAGTGAACAATGCCTTCGTCTACTACAATATGCTCACGCCTACTCAGGATGCCAGGTGCCGCCTCTCCAAGGGAAAAATGGATCTGGTCAGAATTTATGGCCATTACTACATCCAATTCCAGCAAAATACCTACATTTGAATAACCGGCTTCTCCGGGAAACCTTACTTGTTGCCCAAACATTGTGGGAAAAAAATAATCCTCTTAGAATATTACAGACAAATGCTGGAGTTGCATGCCGTATACACTTTAAAGAAGGTGGTGAATGTTCCATTCCCAATCACTTGTGGGAATTACGCGTGCAGTCTGGCCACAGCCAAGGAGGTAGACAGCAAACTCAAGAGCTTAAACTTGGCAGAATTTTATCTAGCGCGGAAGAACTTTGATCCGCTTGGAAAAATTGTATTGGCACTTCCCTAGGCATCAGAGCCCCACCGATTTCACATGGAGGACTTCTAGGAAGATTTCTAGGATGATGTTGAAGTTTGGAGCCAGCATTTCATCTGGATGACAATGGGGATGATGGAAAGGTTGAAGCTCTGGAAATTTTTGGATGACTTCTCAGACACTGGGCCCATAATAGATCCCCAGTACAAGGCAAGGGGAGTTGATAAGATGGCCCTCCCACCAGTAGATTGGAATGCTCAGGAGGGGCCTACCATTGAAGACATCACTCACAATGTGGTTGAGTGTAGCCACAAATATTTTAAGAGGGTATGCCCTGGGAGCACCCGCAAAGTTGGCCCGACGGTACAGAAGCTAACTTCCGGGGCCGAAACCTCTTCACAGGGAGAGGATAAAGGAAAGAGAATAATGGGAACTCCAACCCTACATGAGACCCCCATAAAAGAGAAACTAAAGCAATCATTGGTAGCCTCCTAGCAGATGAAGGATAAATTGATCACAGGGTTGGCCACTCCAGTGCTCATGACCGAACCTGTCCATCCTCCCTCTTCCCCTTCACTAGCAGCATTGATGGTCAGAGCAACATGAGTGGGGGTAGAAGAGGAGCAGGTAGCCCTAAGGGATGTGGGGCCTCCTTTGGTTACCAAGTGAAAGAAAAGGCTCAATCCAAAGCCAAGGACAGAACCGAAGCTTGGGATGCCACACATCCTAGAAATACAAATCATTTCTTCCAACTCCCCGGAGCCGGAGAAAGAACCAGAGAATATTCACATCCCAGAAAATCCTCCCCCCCATGAAGAATTTGATGATGTATTTAGAACTGATGAATTTGGGAATTTACAGGGAGACCGCGTATAGTTGAAGGAAGAAATTTCCATGTAGGAGGGAGCTCTAGAGCAGGAACCTGCGTAGGAATAAGAAGCACAAATGGAAGAAGAAAAGGGGCTGAAATAGGTGAATACCTCTGGAGTCCTGGAAAGACAGGTTATGGGAGTTTAAGGCCAAAAGATGAAAAATGAATAAATGGCATCGGTTGGGGAAACTGGACCCACAAGAACAACTGTGACCCCAACTGTTGTGTTCCAGACGCCACTCCCAAATGTAAAATTTGGGGAGGTAATCACTGCGGCCCAAACATTAAATCTTGGCCCATTGCCTCCCCCACTTCCAGAAGATGTACCAATAGAAGAGAACATCCCAACATCAGAGGTTGATGAAGAGCAGTGACAGGATGAAGAAGAGAACCATGGGGCAACCAATGAGGATCCAAATATTTCCAAGGATGGAGACAACGGGGCAAAGGATGCAAGTATTTCTAGAGAAAATGTCGCCAGTGAGTCAAAAGATACAGGGAAGGAGCCAGAAGAGGCTCATACTATTGAAGGGGCACAACAAGATCCTGGGGAGAAATCACGTGAGAAAATTTTGGCTGCAAAGCCACCCCTACTACCACAGTGGCTAGTGGAATCTCAAAAGAGAAAGGCCCCAACAACACCCAAAGCCCATCTTTCTTTGGCAGAGATGATGGCTCAGGCACAAAACCCACCAAAGGCTAAGAAAGCCTGGACAATCCACACTCTTTGGACTGAGCCAGGCGGAGAAACAGTCACAGTAATTGTGACACCTTCCCTAGATGTGGATGAGGCAACAGATAAAGCTAGAGATTACGATGTCATAGAGGTGTTGCTGGGGAAGTGAGGAAAATAGGGTGAATTAAAATTGTTGAAAGAAGCAGCCAAGGCAGTGGAGGCTTGTTACGAGAAAGAGGCCCAAAAGTTCAAGGCAGAGAAGGAGAAAAATGCAAACCTCATGGGACTGCTGACTGAGCTAGCCCGGACCATTAGCATTATTCCTCTGGGAGCCTCTACGTCAAATGCACTGCTTCCTCAAAGTGATATAGACTCATTACGGGCGATGAAGAGAAAGGCCCAAGTAGTTGATGAATGGGTTGCCTTAGAGTTGGGAAACATCTGGTGTTTCTTGGTATCCACACTCTTGGATCTATATGTGGCCTGCCATGTCCTACACCAGGCTGAAACTACCATCTCCATATGGGAGGGAGATGTTGAGAATTATGAGACATGGAAAGTGGAGTTAGAATAACTCATCGACATCAAAGAGGAGATTGTCTCTGAGTCTGGAATTTTAGGAGAAGAATCATTTGATTTTTTAAGGACCCAGCACTCCAGACTTGACCTCACATTGGGGGTAATCAAGCAACTCGTGGGGACCTTGCATGATAAGGGCAATGCGGTCCAATATTCTTTCAATTTATATAAGTATTTTGTTTTGAAGGTCTCTAGAGTTGATCCGTTTAGCACTGACACATGCACGCCAGAGGAATATGTTGTGGAGAAGTTTGATGAATTAGTGGAATCAAGGTATCAATCCCCGGAGGGGATAGACAGAGCAAAAATGACGTGAATAACTCACATGGTGCTCAAAGGTCATGATGCGGCAAAGATGGCCGAAGAATTTAAGGGAAATATTCTGGACCTGGGAGAGCAGATTGAGGTGGCCAAGTACCGACGGGCTGGCCTTAGAGACATCAAAGAAGATGGGATTTCGTGTCTCCTCCAATTCTTTAATGATAGTAAACAACAATAGAGATTCTCCAGGAGCTGGAGAAAACTTTCAAGGAAAATGTTTTATATTCTTTATTCTTTTGGAACGCAAGTTCCAGGATCCCAAAATTTTGGATCTTACATTTTTCTATTCTTTAAGTGACCTATGTCCCATTCCCCAAGGTTGACCGGTCACTTTCAAGTTAGTTAATAAAGGTTGCCAGAAGGTGTGTAGCAGTTAATAAAGGTTGTCAAAAGGTGGATAACTATATCAAGGCACATCAGGTTGACGAGAGGTTTTCTAACAGATGGTCTTCCCAAGTCACCGCTTCAATGTTAAACCTGGCACATTAGAGACAGGGCATCACTTTCCTATTAATGAGGCATGTAGCCTCAAACCCCAGGGAATCAGATTTCTTCTTTCCTCTTCTCGGCTCTCTTCTCGAGTCTGATTCTTCCACTCCACCTTTCTTGTCTTATTCTTCTGACATGTCAGGCCTTTCCGTCTCGAGGTCTTTTGTAGAGTGGTGCAGGTAGTACCGGCCACCGGATAATCTATTTTATTGTAAAGTGTAAAATAAGTTAGGGTTAGGGTTAGATCGAAGGATGTGTATAAATAATAAGTCCAACCTCATTCCAAGGGTCGGCAAAATTGATGATTTTGTAGTCCATAGTTAATAGCAATTTGGTTTTCTCAGTCCTTAGTTGTAGATCTCAATACTCTATAGTTTCTAAGCTTTCAGTAGTTAGATGCTCCTTTGGAGCCACCATTGTACCACACACTAGTGCTTGTTGGAAGAGATGTTAATGAAGAAGGAATAATTCTCTCAATGATGTTGTTGGCATTATGTCTTCTGGGTTAACGGTATTTTATGCTTTGTGTTCTTCATGTCCTTTGCTCTGATACTTAAAGTAGATTAACGACCTCCTTTCCTTTGCTACTGATAAAATATGAACTGATGGTGTTGGAAAGTTAACTACCTGAGGATGCATGACTCATTTTGTGTTGTTTTCATGGAAACAAAGTCATGTTTAGTTTTTGTTATGAAAGACAAAATGACTAAGGAAAATAGGGCAGAATAGAGATACTCAGCGATCAGCACATCAGTGCACATGTGAGAGATCGATTCAGCTTATCCACATTCAGATATAAGTTGTATGATATGTGTACATGCTAAATCTAGACACATATAGTATAGAACTACAGTACAAAAAAGTTACAAACAGATCAATAGACCAGCAGTCCAGGAAACAGAGCATGGAAGCTGACTAAGAGATTTGATCAGCGTGTGTTATTTTGTGATGTAATGGCTAAGCGCCTTTTGTTATATTTTTGTAATGATGTAATTAAGATTTTAGTAAACACGCTTGAAGCTGACTTGTTCGGAAGCATTGTATATTTTGTTTTAGGGCCGACTAGTGTTTTATTTTGGGTCGCGCCTATTCGGATTTGCATATATAAGTATGTAATGAAAAGATATGAAGTGTGTCTCGATAATTATGTAAGAAGAAGATATAGAGGGATAGTACTATGAATTCAGTATATGATATAGCTCTTTAAGAGAGTAAGAGCATTTGCGCATACACAGAACTAATCAGACAACAGTGTCATCACAGTAGTTCATTTTGATATAGTGCATATCATCTTTCAGAAGGTTGTAGCCTTCATTTTATTGGGAAGTGAGCCTAGGAAATGAGCCACATACCTTTAACAGGGTTTTGTAAAAGACTCCTAATAGGGTCCGACCTTTAACCAGGTCATTGTACTCATATTGTAAAGACTGCTTCTAACAGGGCAAAGGAACTCTCACAAGTTCATTATACTTAGTATAATATTTGTGGGTACTAATTCCCACCGGGGTTTTCCTCTGATCAAGGTTTCCATGTAATCATATCATGTGTTATGATTTGTTATGTTAAGCTTCATTCTATGCATGTTTTATTTATGTTTAAGTTGTTGAAAAGTAATTAATAGACAAACACTGATTCACCCCTCCTCTCAATGTTTCTAACAATTGGTATCAGAGCTCTAGTCCTCAGCAAATAAGTTTAACCACTTGAGGAGATCATGGACTCAAAAGAAGCAAAACATTTGAAAAAGAATCTTGAAGCAGCTCTTGAAGATATTGATAGATCTGAAAAAGAAAATGAAGAACTTAGATTGAAAGTTGATGGCTCACAAATGCTTATCAAGAAACTAAGAAAAGATTTGAAAGATTGTTCTACAAGTGACTTAGGGAAAATGATCAAAAA
>MU217285.1:214086-231220 GCA_018584345.1 Thuja plicata | reverse complement strand
CTGTGTTCACGGAGGCTAAACGGGACGAGTTTTATATGATTTCGACTCTCCCGGGCCTTCTGAACGCAATGGCAGAGTCTGTTTTTGCTCAAACAGCTCCAGAAAATAGCGCCTCCTTAGAAGTGATAGAAAAAACTCTAGAGAAGCTGCAGAAGACGCCTTCAAATTGTGGCTTCAAAAATCTTCAAACCAAACAGCAGCAGGGCGGCTCTGATACCATGTAGGAATTGCAAGCATGCAAATCCATAGACCCCGAATACACCTGCATGCAAGAACCTGATACAAAGTAGAAGAAGAAAGATGAAAAAGAAGAACTCAGATGTTTACTCAAAATGTGAGAGAAAAATTATCAACCGAATTAATGAAAGACAATTACAAAGTTCAACCTTAAAAAGGTGAACGAAACCCTAAAAGGTAAATACTAGGTTGCGCATTATTAATTAATAACTAATTAATGATGCACCTAAGAGACGCTTAAGCAACTAGAGTAAAAATGAAATAATACTCTAACATTTCCAACAATGATTACCCACTCCAATTCTTACCACAACACATAATTCATATGTACTCATACTTGGCAGCACATTATAAACACTTTCAACAAACACAATACCAAGTTGACATCAATGACAACACAATAGCTGATCTTCCTATCATCAACCATGTACCAATAAACACTCAACAATCTCTACATCATGTATGCAAACAATCTTCCCCTTTGGAATTGATGGAAACACCACATTGATCTGATAACAATTTCTCCCCCTTAGCTAATGCACCAAACTTATTGTCCTTATCTTCCTGGTTTTCTCCTTCAAATTCTTCTTCTAAACTTCTCCCCAATACATGTATCTGGTTCTTCTCTTTCTTCTGATCTTCTCCCCCTTTGCAACAATGCCAAAGGCGCCAAATAGGTCACCTACTTCTGTAACATCTTTCCTTTTTTTTTGACTGCTCCCCCTAAGGAGTAGTCCCTTTTAACATCAACCTAATTGTGAAAGATATTCAATGAGTCCACTGTATGGATGCTTACAACAAAATCTTAATGTCTTTCAGGTAGGTGAATAACCCCTAACTTACCTCTCAGATACTCAAAAGTATCTTTAGGTAATAGCTTAGTGAATATATTTGCTAGCTTCTCCTTGGTTGGCACATATTTCAACTTGACTACCTTTACTTGCTCTTTCTCTCTTAATAAATGATAATTAATTACAATGTATTTAGTCTTAGAATACATTATTGAATTCTTTGAAATATTGATTGCACTTGTATTATCACAGTAGATAGTCACAAGTTCAGATACGTTCTCTTTGATACCTTTTAGGATCTGCTTCATCCATGCAATTTGTGTATAATTTATAGTTGTTGCTACATACTCAGCTTCTTTAGTAGATTGGGGGATGCAATTTTTCTTCTTCTTGTCCATGACACAAGCCTTCTTCCTAGGAAGAATGCTCCTCCAGTTGTACTCTTTCATTCATGAATGTTTCCTGCTCAATCCACATTTGTAAAAACACTCAAAGAGAAATCACCTTTGTGAGCATACCAAAGACCATAGTAAGATTCTCTTTGCTACTACCATGTGAGATTCCTTAGGATTAGCTTAAAATATGGCCACTATTCCAACTAGTTGTACAATTTCTGGTCTACTATGATCAACATAATCTAACTTACCAATCATGGATCTGTATAGGGTTGCATCCACTATACTTGACTCATAATCCTTAGATAGCTTACATAATGTTACCATGGGAGTTCCAACTAGCTTAGAATCTTCTATTCTAAAAGTATTCAATACTTCCTTTATGTACTTAGACTAACTGATATAGATACCATCTTTTAGTTGTGAAATCTGCAATCCAATAAAGAACTTAATTTCTCCTATCAATGACATCTCAAACTACTTCATTTCTTCTACAAAATCCAAGCTCATCTCACCATTTCCTCCAAAACTTTTGTCATCCACAAACACTTCAGCTAAAAATATCTTATCACCTTCAACCTTCAAGTGCAAATTACTATATTCACTTGTTCTTGAAATTAATCTTGAAAAGATAAGAGTGTAGCCTTTTATACCATGCTCTAGGTGCTTGTTTCAGTCCTTAAACTGCCTTTTCCAACTTTCACACCATGTCCTTATTCTTAGTCAGTACAAATCCATCCGGTTTCTCTATATAAACTTCTTCTTCAAGAATCCCATTCAGAAAAGAAGATTTGACATCCATTTGAAAAACTTTAAACTTGTTATAAGCAGCATAAGCAAGTAAAATTTTTACCCCTTCAAATCTTTCCATGGGAGAAAATGTCTCTCCATAGTGTAGTCCTTCCTCTTGTGCATAGTCTTTACACACAAGTCTTTCCTTATTTTGAGCCACTCTCCATCTTCATTCAGTTTGTTCCTGAAAACCCACTTTGTACCAATCACATTCTTGTCTATTGGTCTAGGAACAAGTTTCCATGTGTCATTCTTCTCAATTAGAACAAGTTGTTCTCCCATAGCTTTTATCCAATCATCATTCTTCAAAGCTTCCTTCATGTTTTTATGCTCAAAATTTGAAATCAGGCAAGTACTCTCTCTGATTCTTCTTCTTGTGATGTAGTCAAGGATAGAGAATCCCCAAAGGAGATGACAAACCTTGCAGCAGTTATCAACACAATGGAAATCAACAAGATACAAACAAGAACAACATGATTTGCATTCAAACAACAAGTTTTATTACTCAGAATTTGTTTATACATGCCAGATTGTAAGGCCTTCCTAGTTTAGGCCAAGTACAAAAAAAACCTATGAACAAAAACCAACTCATACCTATTCCAGATCTTCCTAAGTCTCAAAGCTATACTCTAGTAGCTTCTCTTATATTCAACCCTTCTCCAGACTTCTTCCCCTCTCAAATGAGCACAAGCCCTAAATTTATACAAAACCACCAATAGGTCGGCCTCAACCAACTTTACATATCCCAAGAAACATTTTAGACCAAGTCAGCCTTAACCCAAAATAAATACAACAGTTAATTATTTCTTGAGGAACTATCCAAAAAATCAAGTCAGCCACACATAGATCCACATATGAAATCACACCAATCATCACCAACGATCAGAACAATGACTGCAACCTTGATCAATAAATTGGTTAACTCCAAGAACCAGTATCATGAAGAACAACAACAATTAATAGAGGAAATAATAGTATCTCACAAAATAATCCACCAAAATAAGCACTATAATATACATATAACCTATGAACAATAAGGAACAAACACTTTTCACCACTCCTACTCAACACCTCTAGAGATCGACCGCTCACCAAATCTCAGAAAACTGCCTGGAACCAGAAACTCCATCATACGTCCAGTCATAGAATCCAACATAACTCAAGCATGGTAACTTCAAACGAGTTGGTATCATAGGAAAAGATTCCTAATGACCTCATGAACATCATATCATGAATGTACCTTCTAAAGATCTAAATAACTCCACCAAGACAACAATCCCCCAATCGGTGACCCAGAACTAAAACAAACACAAAAACTGGTAATAAGAGTCTACCAAAACATCGATTGTTTTTGGATGATGCAATATTACCAAGGACCTAAGATGCTCTTGCATCATCTTGTGTGCACTCAAACATATTTATCACCAATGATCTATTTAGTAGGATGGTTCAATTTCACATACCTTGGAATAACAGGTTTAGGTCTAGATACTTCTTCTTCTTGTTGTTCCACCAGTTGAACCACTTCTTCCTCACCATATTGTTCAACAATTTCTTTCACTTCAGGTTGCACATAGACAATCTCTTGCACATTCTCTGATTCTTTCTTGTTGGATTCATCATATATCTTTAGACATTCATTTACCTTCTTATTTACACTTTAAACTATCTTGTTAGTCCTTTTATTGAAATACTTATAGGCCTTGCTTTTGGTAGAATATCCCAATAAAATACCTTCATCACTCTTAGGATCAAAATTTCTAGTGAAATCATCTCTCTTGATATAGCATCAACTACCAAAAACTTTGAAATAATTAACACTAGGTGTGTGCCCATACCACAATTCATAAGGTATCTTACTGGTTCCTTTCACCACTTGTACCTAGTTCATTTTGTAGACTGCATTGCTCATGGATTCTCTCCAATATGACTTAGGTACATGACCTTGAATCATCATTGTTTTGTAAGTATCAACTATAGTTATGTTCCTCCTTTCTGCAATTCTATTTGGTTGAGGAGTCCTTGGTTCTGACATTTGTCTCTTAGTTCCATTTTCTTCACAATACTCAATGAAATCCCATGAAGAAAAATCTCCTCCTCTGTATAATCTTAAACACTTCAAGAGTTTACCTTTTTCTTTCTCAAAAAGTTCCATGAACACTTTGAACTTATAGAAATCTTTCGATTTATCCTTCAAAAATGTCATCCACATCATTCTTGAATAGTCATCAATAAACAACATGAACTACTTATAACCATGATATCTCTTTGACCTCATAGGACCACAAAGATCAGTATGAACTAAATCTAATATATTTCTAGAAGAAAATAATTACTATTGAAAGTAGAACAAGTCATCTTACCCAACTGACCATTCCTTACAGATTACATTATCTGGTTTTACAATTTGTGGCAATCCCCTAACAACATTTCACTCACTAACCTTGACTAGATTATCAAAATTAACATGACATAACCTTTTATGCCATAGCCAAAAATCTTCAACCTTAGCAACCAAACACCTATTAATAGTAGTATTCAGATGGAATAAGTTATATTTAGTTTGTTTACTAGTAGAAACTAGATCTCTTGAGCTTCTACATATCCTACACATACCTCCTTTAAACTCTAAATGATAACCTTTATTATTCAATTGACCAACACTCAACAAGTTATATGTAATACCTTCAACCCAATACATATCATCAATATTTGTTTTACCATTCATAGAGATTGAGCCTTTACCTCTTACCATGTAGGGTGTATTATTTTCAAACCTTACCACACCACCATCAAATTCATCTATCTTTATAAACTTATTTTTTCACTAGTCATGTGATGTGAGAACTCACTATTAATGACCCATACATTACCATGTTCCACGTGAGATACCAATGCCTTCTCATCTTCATAATTTTCTTTTTTAACTACAACAAATACTACTTCTTCATCATTATCATCAGATTCTTCATTAGTCACACCTTCATCTACTGCAACATAGCATTGTTTCTTTCCTTTTCCCTTGAATCTTTTGATCTTCTCTTTCTCTTCACCTTTAGAACACCTGGAAGAAAAATGTCCTATCTTGTTTTATGAAAAATATTTCAAAGGTATCTTTCCTTTAAACTTACCAGTACCTGTAGGTAGTCTTCTTGTAAGTAATGCTTCAAGTTATTCTTTCTTCTTTTCTTCATCCAAGATAGATTCAAGTCTCCTAGAATAAATTTCATGACTTATCTATTTTCCCTTCTTCTCTGATGCTAATGGAAAAGCGGCCTTAAAGGCTACTTCAAATTTAGGCATACAGTTATCATAATTAATTGATTCAAAAGCAATGAGCTTACCAATCAATTCATCAACATAAAGAATATCAAATATTCTCAATTCTTGTATAGTAGAAACTCTAATGGCATAAGTAGGTGTATGCAGTAAAAACTCCTTGTTAGAATATTGCAAGATAAAAATGCAAAGTTAGGCAAAAAAAATATTTTAACCCATAGTAAACACATTCAAAATAAACTCACAATACACTAAGCCTTTCACCAAAACCTCTGATAAGCTAAAACAAGGGCACCCAATAAGCCTTGTTTTATTTTTTCTTAGAGAATTTTGTGGGTGTGTTTTCCCATCACAATACAATAAATCCCACAATTATTGCTTTCAAGTGCCAATGGAAAGGAAATTATAATGCAACAAAAAATGGAGTAAAAGGATCTCAGAAACATGTATGAAGAACTTGCCCTAGATATTTACAAGATGAATGCAAATGCAAGAGCTATGCTAAAGAATGCAAATGTAAGAGATCAACAAACTAGATTCAAATGAAAGCTAAACTAAGAATGGAAATACAAGATTAAAACATAAAATAAATTCATTCCATTACCTAACATGTAATATCTAGATTATCTAATGCTCATAGAAACTAAAATTAAAACTAAGAAATGCTCAAATGCTCAAGTGCAAATGCTCAAAATGCTCCAAAAATGCTTACAATTGTCAATTGCAAATGAGGAGTGAGGCCTCCTTTTATATTTTTTTGGAAGGGTTGGGTAGGGTTTTGGTGAGAGTGAAGGAGATTAAGAAGTAAAAAAATGGATGGCCAAGATTAAGAGGTGGAAGGGAGTTGTTGACTTTTCAAGTGGAGGACACATGAATTTGAAAAAGTCACATCTATGTGCAATTGATTAAGGCTAAGAGGATTTTAATTACATTTTTAAGTGTAATTAGAGATAATTTAGCCAAAGGAAAGGGGAAGTGGGATTTAAATTAAATTAGATTTAATTTAAGAGAGGTTTAGAAGAATTTTAGGGAAAATGGGGGGAATTAAATAAATAAAATTTATTTAAAAGAAGGAATATGGAGGAAACATATATCAAAACAAAATTTTAATATATTTGGGGTAGTATTTGAATTAATCTTAAATACAAGGTGTATGTAGATAAATGTATGCAAAGGAATGCAGTTAACTAGTAAACACACTCAGATGACAAAAATAGTGCAACAATCAAGATTAGACATAAATAAGCAATTTAAATCAACAGGAAAGTAAACCACTAAAACCCTGTTGTAGCCTCTTTGTTACAATGATTTGTCCAGGATAGTGTGATGGTATGTATGCTCACGAATTCAACAACATCAGAGTGCTCCATAGTTTCTCAAGCTTGGGGGAAGAACCTGAGAAGAAGAAGAAAAGAGAAGTGTGTTTGCATGTGTAGCAGAGATTGAGCTTGAACCAGATATGTATTAGCAAAGAAAGTGGTATTTTCTCATATCATTTACTTATTATTTCCTAACAGCTTCATCAAGCTAAATCCCTTAACCGAGTAGATCCTAATAGGTCTGAATTATAAATCCTTTAATAGGGCTACTCTTTAATTAGGGTTTGAAATCCTTTAACCAGGTTACTCCTAATAGGGCAAAGCTCCTAATAGGGCTAGAGGTAAATCCCTTGATTGGGTGACTCCTAACAAGGTTTTGCTCTTAACTGGGAATTATTGTAAGATTTTAACAAGGCTAAGCTCATAACAAGGCGTACTTCAGAAGTGTGCAAATTTTAGTGGGTGTCATCCCCACACGTGGTTTTCCCCAGTTGGGTTTCCACGAGAAAAAATTTTGTGATATTATGTTGCATGATTGTGGATGTTTATTCTTATTACTTAAGATTTTCATGCAATGAATCTTTATTGATGCAAGTGGTCAAATGGTTAATGAAAATTTGGAATTGTTAGATTATTGATTCACTCCCCCCCCTCTTAGTAATCTTGGACCTGATAATACTAACACAATTATGTAGTCATGGAAAATAGTACCCTTACCCTTTCTCGTCAATTCATTTTCTTGAATGTAACCAATCTACCACATTCATTCAACAAATCCCAATCTAAGTGTAAAATTATAAGCAAAAACATGGGGCACCCCTAGAAAACCATAAACTCTCAATATGGTGCTAACAGGGTAAGGAATGACATCTCCCCAATTATGAACAACTTTTAGGTCGGGGACTCTCTCCTTAGGCCTTAAAAATCATGTAATTGTACCAGAATCCTATGTGGATTAATGGTCAACCTAGCCTTCAGCCATGATGCAAAACAATTATCAAATCTCACATAAATAGCCTCTTGTCTATCCCATGACAAATCCATAGTCCAAATCTACATTGACATCTCATTTCCCTCAATTGTTCTCCTTAAAGTCATATACTCTCCAAAGAAATTAGCATTTTTATGTAAGAACATGTGCATCAATAGAGAATACCAAAAGAATTCAGTTTCAAGCTTATCCTCCTTGATCATTTACAACCCCTCATGTATCTTCACTTCAATGTATGGGGCATAGTCATATATTATTGTGAAGCTGAGATGTTGAATTTGAATTTTCATATGCATATAGGCCATAGACATAACTGTGCTTGGATGAAAACCTAACACTTGGCATAGTGAGTAAAATATAGCCTTCAAGTGTGGAGCAAAAGAATCAATAGGAAAGGGCTCAACTAAACTAGGGCCAATATAAAATTTTGATTTCCCTACTTTGGCAAGGTGAGCAAGAAGAAGGTTGCCTTTGACAAACCCCTTCATCCTTATGCAATCTTCCTTCAAAACCTCCAAATACAGACCAAACACTTCATAAATTTATTCTTTTTTGATTGACAATAATACCTTTCCCTCATTATCCCTCACGACCCTCAGAATTGGGTCATACCTATCTACAACTGCCCTAAGAAAATCAACATTCATGAAGACATTTGGAACAACTGACTTCCCCAAATCATACTACCTTATATTTGACAAAGGAGATTGCAAGTTTCTTTGTCGTACCCAAAGTCTAAACATATCTAATCCAATCATCAACAACCTAGCATCTGAAATATTGTATAATTTATCAATTAACCCATCACCTACAGATTTTTTCCTAATATGAACTTATGTCCCTGGTATCGATCATTTGTTGAGGGCTTCAATTGATTCAAGAAGTCATCATATAGGTTCTTCTTCTGATACTGAGTCTGTCTAGAGTGAGGTCTTTGTGGTGCCATTGTAAATAAACTAGGGCTTTCAAATTTCAAGTTTAAATGATAGAGGAAAACTAGGGCTAGCTAGAAATTGCAATTACAATAATAATTCTTGCAGATCTCAACTCAATTCTATCCATCCCACAACCCTAGAATGATTCAAAAACCCTTTCCCACAATTTAAACATGGCCTTACTTCATACAGTTTCAAAACAATCAAGAAAATATCATAATTGCACTTACAATTTTATCCAACATAAAACCCTAATTTCACCCTACAACAACTCAATTTTCTCTTCTTCAGCTCTGGAGATAAAATACACATGTCTCTGAATGCTTTGGTGATTAAAATGGCTGAAACAACCACTCTTTATTTGATCTAAAATGACCCCACACTATAGCCAGTGAAGAAAATCTAGCTCATCACACTATAGCTCCTCCTTTTGACCCCACTGTCGGCTTGCCTTGGCTCAATGAGGACATGTGGCAGTATCTCGCAATGCTGCAATGCCTAACTTCCTTGCATCTCCTAATCGCAGGATCACGAGAGTCATTGGATTTAATCTCAGTTTACTTCCCCACTGCAGACAATCCTTTACCTCGATAATTAACCCTTGAACAACTTTAACTTCAACCTTAAAACATTTGCGTCCATTATCACCACGTGCAAAAAGATGCACCTTAAGTAGCTCGACCTTTAACAAAAGGCAAAAGGCATAACCTATTAAAACATTTCCCATGGTTCCTTTGGTCAATAAAACTATGACAAATGGCAGTCTCCCACAATGTCACGATCAATAAAATACTCTAGAAACGAGCTTCACAACATTGCGGGGACCTGTGAAAACTTGACATGTGGCACTTCGCTAGTGAAGTAAAAGGGACCCGCCTAGAATGACATCGGTACTCTTAGGTTTTTTCATTAAAGGAATGACCACAGGGACAATAGACTCAAGGGATAAGACTTAGGAAAAATTAAAAAGGTTGATTCACAATATAATAAAACCTAAAGAAATAACATGTCCCCCTTTCAATGACAAAACAACCCATGACTTGTTTCACTTAAGGCTTGAGAAGTAACTTCAAAATAGAATAGACTAAGGGTTTAGCATAAAATGAACTACAAATTAAATAAAACCTAAAACCCTAAGACCTAGAAGCCATAACAGAGAGCCACTTTAATTGAAAAGGACCAAAAAGACTATGGCAAACAAAAAATTTCAAGGCTCAGATTGAAGCACTACTGGGTGGAGACACCAAAATGGGGATCTAACTTTAGAAGGCATCTTATACAAGAAGCCCCAACATTTTTATTTTTGTCTTGTGTATAGGTTTCAAAGGAGGAGGTTGTGAGCGGTCTTGGGATTCTTCTACCTCTAGGTTATAAGACCTTCTCTCTTTTCTCCACTATAGATTCATCACTTTATAGTTTATTTTTACTTTCCATTACTTGTAGTTAGCTTAGCCATATAGGATGCACATGTGTTGCATTGACATCTTGCATCTATGCTACAGTCCTATATTTCTGCAAGCATCCAGGACAGTGAGCTAACAAAGTTGACCAGTCAGTCTTGACTATTTGCTCACCTATTTTTAGTAGTTGAAATATTTGTATCTATTAATATCAAACTTGTTTATGTTTCTTTAGTTTACCTTGCATTCATTTAAAATTCAAGTTCTATCTAGTTAATTAATCTATTTAATTAATCTATTTAATCACCCCAGCTTACCATAGCACTAGTTTAGTGAGGTGGCGCAAGGGTCAATTCAAATTTCATCCTCTTGGGATTTCATCAATCTTGAGGGTTGCAAATTCCCTTCACAATATCCACCATTCACTTACATTTAATAGTTCTTAAATCTAAACAAGATGACTTATCAACAAATATGGACAAGAAGGTCCTCCCTAATTTATGGGGTGCCCTCTATAATGAAGACTTGTTGAACCGAGCCAATCACTATTACATTCAAAATAATCAAGCTATTATAAATCACATGTCAAATTGATCTAATATTTCCACTACTTAGCTCAATATAAATGACTCCAATCAATAATTTTTTTCCACAAAAAAAAAAGTCATCCCCCTCCCATATTTCTATGTTTTATTTCAAATTGATTTTTTCCAAAAAAAATAAAAATAAAAAAATCATCCCCCTCCCATATTTCTCAATTTTATTTCAATCTTATAATTAATACTAACTCTTCTCAAACACCATATGTTTCAACAACCAAAAACAAACTTTACAAAGAAAAATCAAAGGAACTATTTAAGAAGAAATTTTAAAAATTCGAAAGTGTGTATATAAATCCAAGAACTTTCTAAATCAAGCTCTACGTAAAAGTAAAAGAGGTATAAATAAAACTAGGAGTGACCATATAGTGCAAGTGGCTACTTATTGAACTTTAGTAGTGCCCCACAATTCATGGTGTTGGAATTTAGTGTGTTTGGTAGGTTTGAAGTTAGAATAACGAACGCAGATCGAGCAATTTGTTTCCGTGGGTGTTGTTCAAAATCTACGGATTCCAATGGGCAGGCAAATCCTGAAAGTGTACCTGCCCCATAGATTTTGAAATGATGGAAAACGCCATTTAGGTCATGTCGGTGGCTCATCTCTCAATACCTGCCTATAATCCTTTCAAACATAAAGTAGGGTATTGGCTAAATGTGCAACTAAAACGTAAAATGCATAAGGAAAGTTTCAAAAAAGTGAAAAAAAAAAACTAAGTGTCCCCCTTGGTAAGATTTACATTTTAGTTGCACATTTAGACGTTTCCCATAAAGTAGCGTCGGTGTCAAAAACCTATTTATTTGAAAAAATTTAAACGTACTTCAAATCCAAATTAAATCATCCAAATATTTTATTTAATATGAATTCTGATTTAAACGTACTTCAAATACAAACTTAAATCATCCAAATATTTTATTTAATATGAATTCTGTTGTAAGTGTGATATTTAAATATATATTTTTTGCTTTGTGAGAAATTTTAATATGATGTAATTTTGTGTGAAGTTGGTTTATATCTATGATATATATATTTTTTCATCTATTTAGCTGCACTTTGTTTATTACTTTTCGTTTCTAGAGAGATCACATGTATTGCACATATTGTGATTAGATAATCATTTCATATACATATTCTATTATCTCATCACCGTAGGTTATTTATGTAGTTTTGGTTTAATTTGAATTTAAATAGATTAAGTTGACCATATAGAGAGCTCAAATATAGCATAGAATTTGAGGAATTGCTCAAATAGAGAGGTATACTTCCTAGACCAGAGATAGACTAGATTCTTAATTTTTCATCAAGGTCAATTGTGTTTAGTTATCAAGATAAGTAGACCTTGTTTGCTTTGCATCTATATTCCGAGTTTAACATTTGATTCAAAATTACATATGCACACAACTACCATCAAATTAATTTAGTGTATTTATATTTACATATATACATTTTATGGTATGGCTTGGATTAAACATTGCATAAGGTATCTTTCTTTACATTTTGGTGACTACAATTGAACTTACACCACCCTTAAGATTTGGCTTTAGGATTTACATTTTTATTGTTTTAGGGTTTGAATCTATGATTTTTTAATGGTATCATTTCAAAATCTTATTCGGGTTTCATTCTTGTTAATTCCTCCAAATACTTTATCTCAAAAATTTTACTTTATTGTGATATCACTTTTTCTCACCCTAACCACCCTCTGTTACCATTTATGTTATTATTCTAGATCTTATTTAGATTTATAATAGATTGTACGTGATTTCCATCCATTTTATTAATTCTTATTACTTGGTTCTGCATTTTCATTACATATCTTGTGAACCCTATTCACAATTGGATAGAACTCTATATTATATGATAGATTCTCATAGAACTTTATCCTTGACATCTATTCATGCTCCCCTTTCTAATCTTGACACATTTATTCACTTTATGGCATGTGATATATTTCTCCTTGATTTATCATGGTGATTCTTTCACACAAATGACATCATGTTATCCATGGAAGAATTGTATAATCACATTTGCACCTTCTCTTCATATAAAGATCATCATTATTTCTCCTTCTCTATTGGATTCACTCTATAGTTATCACCTATTGTACACCTGTCCTCTGGAGATTAGTAGTAGTGTTCTTAGTCGTACCTATGTATTACTTTTGAGCACATTTTCTTCACATGTTCTTATTCATGATACACCTATCATGGAGGGTACTCATGATACCCCTTTGACTTATATTACTATGAATGATAACTTTACCTCTCCTTTACCCACTCATAAAATCATTGCACCTTATTATGATACTTCTACATGCCATGATAGTTTTTTGTCTAGAGAAAATTTATTTTTGATATGCTACCTTTTTTATACATGATGATGTGTTTTGTAATGATCATTGTTCCATATCTAACTTTCACTCTATATGTATTCATGATTTTGTTTCAAATATTTATACCTCATATAATGATGACATACAGATTGATGAAATTGCAATAGCCTCTCATGTGGCAATTATTGATGCTTCATAGCCTTTATTCACATTACAAGGTGGTACTATGAGTCTTAGTGAAGAATTATTAAATGATGATTATGAAAATACTTTTTATGACTTTAAATTACATGCTAAATAATTATTTCTTACTAATTACGAGCATTTGAAGGATGATATAGTATAGTTTAGACTTTATTTAAGTCGAAAATCTTTATGATGTTTTGATTTATCTTGTTTCCTTTACGCTTCTTTTAAGAACTTGACACATGCATTCATAACTTAATTCTTCCAAAGCTAGTAACCATGATGATAGTATAGAAAGTGTAAAAATAATATGGGTTCAATTAGACACCATAATTTTTTAATCATATAAGGCATATTTTCTTTCTTTAAACTACAAAAGGTAGAGGAATAAATCTTTTAACATTAATCCATATGTTTTTTCAAGATAAAACAATTCAATATTCTTTACATACTAATGAATAGTAAGATATGTTAAAAGAGATCTTTTCCAATAAATACCATCATATAAATCATTTATAGTATTATAAATTTCATAATTCTATTACGTATTACAAAAAATAACATAACCTTTGTGTGAAGTGTAACGCATCAATAATAGTACAACATTACATGAAAATAATATTGTTGTCTCAGATAGCCTGAAGGGGTGGCATAGTTGGCTAAGGGCTTTTGGGTTCATCCCATATAGGTCTCGAGATCGATTCTTTCTGCCCTAATTAACCTAGTTTCTCAGTGGGTTCAGACCCTATTGACACCCTCCAAAGGACTAGTCTCACCTTAACTCATCCTCCCGTACCCATACTTGGAAAAAAATAAGCCCAAGGCAAGGTGCTAGTGGAATTGTTGGGTTGAATCACAATTTTGCCAAGTACAATAGGGATACATTTGGATTACTAATAAAAAATCTATATCTCAAACAAACCAATTCTTTGTCATCTCAACTATAAGGGGGAAAACATCACTTAAGTGCTTTACCTCCAAACACTAATTAGCGATTCCCTACACGCCTTCCATATGGAAGTGACCCTGCCCATTTTGAGAGTGTCAGATCTTGGAAAATATTAGATCATAATGCCATTTGAGAACTTGTGTTGTGTGCTAGTGAAAATAATCTATCATACAACATTAGATACCTTCTAGCTAAGTATGTTATATTTAATTGAATTTTAGCTTTAGACACTATGAACTAACAATGCAAGAAATGATTTTGCATTACTTTGGCCAATATTTTAATAATAAATTAAAAAAATTGTGTCATATGTTCACACGTCTCTCTTCGAACTAATTATCAAAAAAGATATTTTATTTCATATTTTAAGTAGAGAAGGTAACAATACCATTTCATCTTAAGGAATGAATTTTTATTCAATTCAACAAGATGTTTTATGCTAATGATTTTTAATCTCTCTCTCTCTCTCTCTCTCTCTCTCTCTCTCTCTCTCTCTCTCTCTCTCTCTCTCTCTCACACACACACACACACACACACACACACACACAGAGTCACACTATGTGTGTGTGCGATTTTATTATTTTTATAATTACACTCACTTGTTACTATAAATATAAAATAACTAAATATCATAAGTAATTGCATCTATACATATGTATAGATTCTGTATATATTTTGTCTTCTTGTTTCCTTATCTTCCACAACTACTCTTAGTAATAGCTTAAAATGAAAAACAATTTGAAATAATTTGAAAGCATATGAGGAATGAGGTTTTGAACATAGCTTTGAGGCTAATCATGTTATCATCCAAGTTGTGCAATCTTAAGATGTTTGATTTTACTATATTTCTTGTAAGTGTAGGAATATATTTTTATACTAGAATTCATAAACATTATTTCATGGTCAATCTATAACACTTCTTACTAAGATTTCTTATCTAAAATGTTGTTCCTTTTTTCCTCAAATTTGCACTAGTGTTGGAAGATTCTAGTCTCAAATTATGATTTTTTCACTTCTCTTCATGTATACAAATCACCACCAAGCATATCTTGCAATGGACTATCTAGATCATTTCCTGCACAAAGAACCACTAAACATGCCTTGCAATGGACTATATGCACTTTTCTTCACCAAACAAGATTCCTATATATCATAGATGATGCACAGTGCAAGTCTCAATTATCACAACAGCCCTACTAGTGCTCCTTGACCCCTCTACACAAAGTCTTTTCCTACCTTATTATTTGGAAAACAATATCAAAACCCAACATATTACCCATGTTCTAAACTAGACAAATAAAAAATCTTGTGTGCTTAATAGATGTATATTTTCAAAATCATCTTTTTCTTCTACAAAGATCTTTTCCACCCTCAAATTGGGTTCTAACCCTACTTCTCTTAAACATATTTGGAAAAGGAGAATGTGTGTGCAATAGTGTTCGATATGAATTCATGGGACTTATTTTCAAGGTCTTAATTTGGGAGTTGTGTAGATTTAATAGAATTTCTAGATGCAATTATCTAAACACAGACTTCAATTTTGCAATACTTGGCAAGTATAGACTCCAACTACATCAGAACTCTTGTTTACAATGTAGGATTCAATTATAATCTATCTTTGTCGAGACCCTTAAATAATTAGGTCAATTAAATAATTAAAAATTATTTAATTAAATATAAATATAAGAATTGGCGAGAAGGTGATCACATAACAAGATGATTTTTTTTAGATGTATACGCCTTCTATTACATGTAATGGGGATAATACTTTTCCAAAATCAAGCAACTAGTTGGCCTCAATTGTTAGGAAACCCCATGAAAGAATCAATATGCACCTCCATTTTTTATAGTACTTTTCAAGAGGAAATAGTAGTGATTTTGAAAAAGTGAGTATATGCATTTAAAATTTGGTAATATTTTTTTTTAATTTACTTTTACTTAAATATTTTAAATTAAAGTGAATTAGGGTAAAAAAGAAAAGGATCTAAGTTTACATTCCTATCAGGAACTTTTCATACAAAAAAAAGGTAATAAAACCATATAAAATATTGACTAATCAACAAAAGTAATATGTTCATGCATCAACTAACTAAATAATAAATATGAGAAAGAAAATAAAATATTCAAAAGACCACATTGATGTTCAAGTAGACTCGTACATGTCCTTAGAATTGGTTGCTCAAGATACATTCAAATTGTGAATTACGCAAATATTTGGATTCTTAAGAAATTATAGTAAAAGTACCCATTGTTAGGATTAGTTTCCCTTTCCTTGATTATTCTCTCCCTCTATTAGTAAGGGGGTGAAAGTCTAACCTAAATCCATCTCATGATAGTCAATAGTATTTAGTTTGAGCTAACGCCAAAAGATTATAATTGCAACTAGTAATAATAATTTAGAATATTCGTTACATAGGAAATATGAAATAATCAATTTCATTATATTATTAATCAATTATTAAAAATGAAAAACATATATGTAAACCATCATAAATAACTAGACAGCAACTCAAACAGAACTATTACGTAAAATAAATAAAAATGATAAATTATAATAATAACTTACAAACTTAGTAGATAAATGATTAAAAATTTGACCACCAACATTTCTGTCATGCAATCCAAGCTTTAGACAAGGAAAGAAATGTGCTACTAGGTCCATTCAAAAGAATCAAGGCTAAAGTCATAAATTTGAAATATAACATTATAAAAGAAAAAAATTGATGACAAGGGAAAAGTTCTTAAGGAGATCTCTCATAGAGAAACTTGATCTTATTAAGATCAAATGAAGTGGCTAGAAATTTATAAAACTTGGTGGACTTCTAGCCTCTTTAGTTGTTATTGTTTTATTATTGTGGATTTTGGTTGTCCCCCAATACATGATTTGTATTTTTTTGGTCCTTTGTTTTAGACCATGTTTATATATATATA
>MU217285.1:176901-212956 GCA_018584345.1 Thuja plicata | reverse complement strand
TATATATATATATATATATATATATATATAATTTTTTACCAATATAAAAAAACCATTAAAATTATTTAATACATTATATTAAAAATACACATCTATTCAATAATTTAAAATTTATTAAAATTTTTTTTATTTGAATAAAAAAATATAGAATATGATATTTAGGATTATAATATAAATATTATTTGAACATTTTAATGAAAATTTCAAATAGTCAATTTTTTATATTAAAGAAACAAAAAATGAGGTTGTTGTTTCTTAGATACAATTTCCTAGAGGGCGTAAGATCAGTAGATTAACATTCATACCACATCAACATCAAAACCTAGCACATCTATTATAAAAAATAGCTGCTAAAGCCAAATATCCACAACATCAGAAAACCTTTAAGTCTACTACGCAACAAACTATCTAAACTACTACTAGTCTGATAAAGAAGCCCCCAAGGACTATCCCAATAAACATAAAAATATCTAGTAAGTTAATGTTCCAGTTTAAAATAAAGAAAATATAGCCATTGTTCTTATTGTGCCCATGGTGGCACCAAGCACCAGAAAAACAAAAAATAACCATAATAAGGGACACAGTCCCTAGTGAGTTCCATTGTAAGTGCATCAAATCTACTCCAGGGCCGCTGACCAATCCTTTGTCAAGAACTCGAAGAGCTCCTTATAATTGCCTTCATCACCATCATTGTTTCCTAGCATCTTCTTCTAAAGAAAACATAGAGAAGTTGTAGAGATATGCATAATCCTCATGGAGAATCTTGAGATACTACCAATTTTTATTTCAAGCTCCGAGACTCTGGCTTTTGTTTTTCAAGCTCCCCAACAATTGCGATGCATTTGTTACAATTATCAGCTAGGTGTGCACCCAAAATTCCAACCGTAGTAGGCTTAGGAGTAATTATTTCTTCAAACATCATATAGTTGGTTAGGTCGATAGGGCCTATTTTTATTCTCTGAGAGACATGAGAAGAGCTATTGGTCCTGTCTGAACTATCAACCATTTCCTCATTCTTCTCAGTGTCTTCCTCCACCTCCTTCCCATTTACTTTCTTCTCCTCACTCCAACTTTAGCTTCCTCTTTAGAATCTACATCTACTTTTAGTTTCTTCCCCTCACCCAAGGGACAAGTAGCCAATCTGATTGACCATCTTGGAGTACTAGTTTCTTTAGTGGCCTCTATGTTAGAATAAATTAGCTAGTTAAGACTAAAGTTGGAGAGAATTAGTTATAATCTTTGACTAAAATGTAGCATTTTTTCCTCTTTTTATCTTTTTTATATTCGTGTAGATCATCTAGAGTGATATTAAGATGAGTAATCTAATGAATTAGTAAATTCCATTCAAGAAATTTTCACTATTGTTCTTAACTATAACTATTAAAAACCATGATATCGATTATTGAAAAAAAACTTACAATTTTCTTCAAAATTTAACCCTTTGATATAATTTACATGATTATAAATAGACAAGTATTGATGTCAATCCAATTGAAAACATAGCATTGGAAAACAAATTGTATTAGATGGAAGAGCTAGTATGGTTTATATAAATAGAGTACATACAAAAGATAGAAGCTCCCCTCTCCCCCCACTCACTCACTCAAACATGAATGCATGTGTGTGCGCACACATGCGTGAACACACACACACACACACACACACACACACACACACACACACACACAATCAACGCTAAAGTCATAAATTTGAAATATTCTTTCTACAAGATGGATATGTCATACAAATGATTGAATAATCATCAATCATTGAGATCAAGCCCACAGAATAGTTTTTTTTTTTCTCCAATGGATCTTTCAAAAATGGGCACCCGTTATTTAAATGAAACGAGTGCCTGTTTATGAAACGGGCACTCGTTCCATAAAACGGGTGCCCATTTCAGTTTCAACGGTCCAAAATGAAACGGGCACCCATTTTGTGAATTTTAAATAACGGGTGCCCGTTTCTTAAAACCAGGAGTGGGGACTGTACCTCCGCCCTAGTTTTTGGTTCAAGACAGGCTTGGTCCCACCAAGCCTGTGCTTGGCCTTGCCAAAATATGGCTAAGACATTTAAAAATAAAATTTGCGCTTTGTTACAATTTTTTGGAGGTCTTCCCGAATGCATTTTTAGACGAAACGAAAACTCATTTCAGCTCATATTGTACAAATTATAAAAATATAAATTTTATATTGATATGACAAATTTTAGTATTTTTACAATAATTTTTATGCCAAAGTGGTACCTAAAGTTGAAATAGTAAGGTTTACTAAAATTTTAATAACTTTTTTGATTTTAGGTTTTTGAAAAAATGAATTATATGAGCCCAATCTACATATAATTTAATTCAAAATAAAAAATCCAAAAAAGTAAAATTTTCATCAAATTATGGTGGTCGTACACCAGAGGTTTTCAAAATGTAATTTATAGTCAATTAGAAATTAATAAAAAAAATATTCAATTAAAAAATAAGGAAAAATATTCTGACCAATCTTTGATGTGTTAGGTACCTTCCCCCATAAGGATTTAGAAAAAAATCATTTATTTACTTCAAAAGAGGGTGGTCGTACACATGTAGGGTATGGTCCTGAAACCGACATTTCAAAAAGGGGTTTTCAAACATGCCTACTAAAATTTGTTTTCTACCATGTGGGTGTTCAAATAAATTACATATTTGAAAACTAGACTCCGAGCACTACATTTTCTATTAGTGGATTGTTTTGAGATTCAATCCCTAAGTGCCTCAAATTTTGACATCAATTGACAGAAAATTTGAAAAATAGGGAAAACACTTCCACTTTTTGCCCAAAAGTGGGTCTCAACTTCTTGCAGCCACCCTCCCATCAAGAAATTTTCATACAGAAAAATGTAATAAAACCATATAAAATATTGATTCATCAACAACAACAATATGTTCACACATCAACTAACTAAATAATAAATATGAGAGAGAAAATAAAATATTCAAAAGACCACATTGATGTTCAAGTAGATTCGTACATGTCCTTAGAATTAGTTTCTCAAGATACATTCAAATTGGGAATTATGCAAATATTTGGATTCTTAAGAAATTATAGTAAAATTACCCATTGTTAGGATTAGCTTTCCTTTTCTTGATTATCCTCTCCCTCTATTAGTAAGGGGGTGCAACTCTAACCTAAATCCATTTCATGATAGTCAATAGTATTTAGTTTGAGCTAACACCAAAAGATTATAATTGCAACTAGTAATAATAATTTAGAATATTCATTGCATAGGAAATATGAAATAATCAATTATTAAAAATGAAAAACATAAATGTGAACCATCATAAATAACTAGACATCAACTCAAATAGTAAATATTACGTAAAATAAATAAAAATGATAAATTATCATAATAACTTACAAAATTAGTAAATTAGTAGATAAATGATTAAAAATTTGACCACCAACATTTATTTAATGCAATCCAAGCTTTAGACAAGGAAATGAATGTGCTACTAGGTCCTTCCAAAAGAATCAATGCCAAAGTCATAATTTGAAACATAACATTATAAAAGAAAAAATTGATGACAAGGGAAAAGTTCTTAAGGAGATCTCTCATAGAGAAACTTGATCTTATTAAGATAAAATGAAGTGGCTAGAAATTTATAAAAGTTGGTGGACCTCTAGCCTCTTTAGTTGTTATTGTTTTATTATTATGGATTTTGGTTGTGCCCCACTACATGATTTGTATATAGCCTAGGCAAATATAATAAAACTTTCAAATTTCCAATTTATTCAATATTTTTTAAGTTAATTTCTTTCTATAAAATCATAACCTTGAAAACCTTTAAGATCTCTTTAAAACTACCCCTCCCTTCTCTAATAACACACTAAACAAGATATAAATCTAGCTTTGAAAATCTTGAAAATCTCTTAATAACTATTCTATTCCATCCCTTTCTTTTCTTCTTTAGTAACACACTAAAAATATGCAAATCCAACTTTAGAAACCTTGAATATCTCTTTGAAATCTCTTTTAAAACTATTCTATTCCACCTTCTCTAATAACATAATAAGAAAGATGCAAGTTTGGCCTTTCTAATAAGTCAATTGCAAAATATTAAACACAACAATATAAAAACTCAAAAATATAAAATATGAAATAAAAACATTAGATTCTTAGAAAAAAAAAAACTGACACACAATTAAAAATTCCCCCCAAACGGTCAAGAAAGAGGGTGGAAGGCCACATTAAATTAAATATTCCCCGAAAACGGAGAAGTTAAGAGAGGCACATAAATTGAGAGAATTTAAATTAAAGAAGGAACATTTAACTAATCGCAAGAAGAGAATCAAATCCGTTTTGACTCGTTGCGTGCTACCGGGAAATGATGATTAGATGTGAACGAAATTAAAGGTGTCATCTTCGCCCTGGGTTGGAACAGTGAAAGCAGGAGAATCCATGATTAGCAGGCCGAATTCTTAATCATGGGTTTGGGGAAATCTCCCGTCTCGAAAGAATGAATGTTGCTGTGTTAAACGTACAAGAGGAAAAGGAAAGAGCATTTGCAGGTGTATGATTGAAAAGCAGGAAAAAAGGGGAGTTGTTGGAATGGGGGGAAGGGTAATTAGAAGGGGACCAATATGAATCATCATCTAAATCCTGACAGATGTTAATGCCTGGGCTACTCTCACTCTGCCCGCCGCTAAGTACTCGCACACAACCTCTCTCTGTTGTCGGCGCTTCTTCTTTTGTTTTTGCATTAATTATCAGCTAATGCCCGTAGCAGCCGCCTTCCGCACCACTAATGCCTTGCATTTGCGTTACCTATGACATGCTATAAAACGGCACGAAAACGGCAGGCTGTTATGATGGTTTTTAACCTTTTATGCTTAGTTATTGCAGAGCGGAGTGGAGTGGTGGCAGAATCTTAGTGGGTTTTCTGAGGCCTCTGCCGCCAACCTTTGATCACACACACCAAAACCCACTTGTGCTTTCTTTCTTCCCTCATGGCGCACAAGTAGTGACTGAGTGAGTCGATCAGAAGGGTCAGACTTTGGTGTCTTTTCATCACCTGTGCCTTCTTTGTCCTTTTTTTCGCTCTGGATTGCACTCATATTGTACTGGACTTGTTTCCTTGCTAATGCTGTTCAAGAAATTCCGAGGCCCATAGATTTTGGACAGTTGGTGATGCTCTAAAGCCAGCCATGCAAATTCTGCTTGTGTGATCCGTATTTCAAGGTTGGTTACAGAGAGGCTTCTGATCTTTTTTTTTCTTTTTCCCGTGAGTTCTTTCGTTGGTTTTTTTTTAAGTCGGTTGGTTAGAAGTAAGGAGAATAAAATGTAAATGTGGGGAGAGTTTCTTGCTCTAGATTCATAGTGGAAAAATCGAGTTTCATGTAAGAATTTGAAACTGTTTTAATTTTGTATCTTATCACAAAATTTGGGAACATATTATGATCTATTTTAAGGAGAGTTTGAAAGTTCATAATATTATGATTTATTATAAGGAGAGTTTGAAAGTTCATAATATTATGATCTATTATGAGGTTGGAAGCAATAGTTAGAATTTGAAAATGTACTAATTTTGTGAGTTTTCTTACTCTGCAAAATGGTTGAAAAATATAGGAGAGTTTCTTGTTCAATATTTGTAATAGAAGAATCCACATGAAAATGCATTAATTTTTTGTCTTAGCATATAGGAGAGTTTCTTGTTCAAGATTCATAACAGAAGAGTTTTATTTGTAATGGAAGAATCTATGAAAATGCAACATAGGAGAGTTTCTTGTTCAAGATTCATAACAGAAGAATAGACATAAAAAAGAATAATTTTGTATTCATTTTTATCTAAATGAAAAATATAAAGGAGTTTCTTACTTAGAGATTTTCATACAGAAAAAAAAAATTTGAGAATGTGTTAATTTTGTGTACCCGGATCCCCGAGACACAGTTGGGTTTCATAGTTATCACTAGAATTCCTCCTCTTTTTAAACTCTAACACAGGAATCTGAGATTAGTTTTCCTTAATATTCTGCAGGAGTAAAGCCTGTGTAAATAGGACATTTTCCTGTACCTCCCCTTACAAGATTGAAGCAGGTGGGCATTACAAGGGCGGCTGACTGATTTGGAAAATCAAGATGGTTTGCATCAACTCGAAAAAGCTGGCAGGGTTGGAATTCGGAAGAAGCGTAGAAACAAGAGTGCAGATCATAGAAGAAACAGTGCCGCTTAATGCAGTGCGAGGACGTACGACTACAGACAGTCACAGAAGCAGTTGGCGCCGTCTCATGAGGGGTACTGCAATCATCATCTTATTTGTAGTTCTGGCCGCCCTGTTAACACAGCTGAAGGACGCGAGTAACTCCCATCATTCCAGTTTGGCAGAGGAGACAAAGATTTCCTACTTCCACAACTGGTTTATGAATGCAATAAGCAATATCACCATCGCCACACATCTGAGGGAGCTCACAAGAAGCCAACATGTTGCAGGGACGCCGCAGGGCATGCAAACTGCTATGTATGTACAAAACTATTTCCAACAGTACGGCCTGAAAGCACACTCAGTCGACTACAAGGTGCTGCTTTCTTACCCTGTTTCTAGATCTCTTTCCTTATCCACAGGACTGCAGCCGCTGCAGCCCTTATTATTGCAGGATACCCGCCACCAAAAACTAATGATTGGGCCGTTCCATGCTTATTCCCCATCTGGAACTGTGGCCGGGCCAGCAGTATATGCCAATTACGGACGGGAAGAAGATTACAGTCTGCTTGCAGAAATGGGAGTGAATGTTAGCGGGTGTATTGTGATTGCCAGATATGGTGATATCTACAGAGGAACCGTTGTCAAAACTGCCGCTAAATTTGGTGCACTTGCTACCATTATGTACAGTGATCCCCAGCAATTCGGCGGTAATGGAGCTCAGGGCTTCTTCCCCAACTCCAAATGGTTGTCCCCAGATGGAGCCCAATATGGAACTGTAATACAAGGAATGGGCGATCCTTCTACTCCGGAATGGCCCAGCACAGAGGAGAGTGAAAGAGTTTCAGTCAATTCCCACAAATTTCCAAGCATCCCTTCCATGCCAATCTCTGCAAAGGAAGCTCAGCATATTCTCATGTCACTGTCAGGCCCAACAGTTCCTCCTGCTTGGCGAGGATCTCTAAACTTTTGTGGGGTGGGGAGAGGCCCGGGGATTCTCAATTTTAGCTATGTGGTACGCAGAGCTTTCAATGTTATTATATTATGAATCTTAATACCTTAGTTTTGCACTGTTCCAAGGTAACATTTTTTATGCTTTGCTTAGCCCAAATTTGTTTCTAGCCCGTACTGTAGAGCGAAAAAGATTTGACAGGAAAAAAATCAAGCTTGTATGTATGTTGAGAAAGCCGTAGCTTCCGTAGACTCCGTATGCTTTTATAGATACACAACTGGATTTCTTCTCAAGTCTTTCTTCTGAAGTCTTGCCGTAGGCGTAGCTACCTAGTTCTCCAAATAGGTCCAGCAGTAGCTTCAGGGCGAAGTGCAATACTTTTTATTGGTTCTAACTTGTAGTCCTTTAAAGATGGAATGTCACTTTTATAAAGCAGAATGTGACAGTTATACTCATTTATGCCACAATTTCGTTAAGACTTTTCTCCTCAATGCTTCTTACCTAGTATGGGCTAAAGGCGTTTGCTTGGATTCTCATCATATGCGCCGACATTTTTGCATGCAGGAGAATCAAACAATGGCTACTATTCGAAACGTGTTTGCTGTTATAGAAGGCTTTGAAGAACCTGACAGGTAAATACCCTTTTCTCTTGCAATTATTGGCCTTCCATTGGTATTGATTTCCGCTTATCTAACCCTTTAATATATGTTGGTGGGTAAGGAACGTTTGTTTTATATATGTTGGTGGGTAAACAACGTTTCCATGTTTGCATTGCATATTTTTTTCATTCATGTTAAAAATAGTAGATATTGGGATGGGTGATCTTTTTGAAAGTTCTGGTGTTTTATTTATGTGAACATCACCTAGATGTAATGAGTGTTAAGTGTTCTATTCATTTTTATGAGAGATGAGTTCGTATGAACCACTACTTATGAAATACAGGTCAATGAGTTTGAGTCAATAAAACTACACAATTGAATCTTAATAGCAATATAACAATCTTAGATACAATCAAATTAAAGGACACATTTCTGTTCGACCAAAAGTTTTATGTATTTGCTGTTGGGTGACAAAAACAGGTTTGTTGTTCTTGGAAACCATCGGGATGCTTGGACTTATGGAGCAGTGGATCCCAATAGCGGCACAGCTGCTCTTTTGGAGGTGAGCTAATGCATTTAACTTCCCTGTCATGTTTTAAAAACCAAGTTACGGAATTTTTCATGTGATTTGTTGTACAAATCCAAGCAGATTGGTAGGAATTTGGGTGCACTGCTTCAGAAGGGATGGCGGCCAAGGAGAAGTATCGTCCTTGCTAGTTGGGATGCAGAGGAATATGGAATGGTATAGTGCTCTTACTAAGATATATCTTTGGTTCACCCTCTGTTATAAACACACATTCATTGGCTCTCTACCATATGCTATAATATAAAAACATTAGATTTCCTTTAAACTTCTAATAATTTTCATTACCAACGATTTTGATCATCTTTCATTATTTATTTTCATGATTGATTATGATGATGAAATAACCAGAGAACAGAAATTAAAGAAGTCCCACGTTATCGACTCTGAAAATTACTGATTGTAATATTAAATATGCCAACTTTCTTGAGTTCTGTGTTATTTTGGACATCAATGCTTAAGGCAATATTTTGTAATGGCAGATAGGATCAACGGAGTGGGTTGAAGAGAATTTGGGGAACCTGGGAGCAAAAGCGGTTGCTTACCTGAACGTGGATTGTGCAGTGCAAGGGCCAGGGTTCTTCGCAGGTGCTACGCCACAACTAGACGATCTTCTGATTCAAGTTACAAAACAGGTAGGTACTTACAAAAACCTGCTCTAGTGGAATGATTTGACTCTGAGTGAAGGTTATAATTAGATTCAGCCATGATGAATTATTTTCGTCGTTGTTCATGGGTTTTAGTTCGATTCACCAATTCTAGAAACAGGCGTTTTGGATTTACAATAGTTCCACTATCTGCATCCCTATGACTATTCTTAGATTGGATAAATTAAATACCATCATCGCTACAATTATAGTTCTACGAATTGGAAAAGTAGGTCTGAGAGAAGTTCTTAGGTTGGATAAACTAATTACGGCTATATACATAAGTTCTATTTCTTGTTGTAGTGTGAAGTTTTTTTAAAGGAGATTTTAGTAGAAAACATAGAGGTTCTTCTTCTCCAATGGTTAAGAACTTACAAATCCCCTTCTCTTATATTCTATAGAAGCTGCACATTGGGTTTTTGGGAAGGAGGGAAACAGCATAACTATTAGTAACAGTATAATTAATGTTGTATTAGTTTAATAATCTTATCTATTATATAATTAGTAGTTAAGGCTTCTCGATTTTGACTATGTGGCATTTTTTCCATCCAGAAATCTTAAACTCAATACAAAGCTAAAGATATAACAATAAGTCCTAACATAAAAACAACGGAACAAAGACCGAGACATGCCACATGCCACAGATAAAGAGAAGGGCCACACCCAACATGTATTAGTTATACTCCCTACTTTATCATATAATTCAATACTATATACAACATTAATCTTATAGAATCAATATCAATCTTAGGCGTTGGGTTTAAATGAATGTTATACAATCAATATCAATCTTACATGTTGGGTTTAAATTTACACTGACTATAAATAAAAAGACACTAGAGTTCTTAAAAGGAAATCTAACAAATAGTATTAATTATTTAAATTTTGATAACGAGACAACAAAAATATGTATACATACACATTTCTCTCAAAATGTTCAAATTCTAATTTATCCCACATTATAATCATTAGAGTTGTAATAACTTAATATACTATTTTATAAATTAACACTCTTTAATAACTTATTTAAATAACCAATGGATAAATGTGATTGTTCTTGATATGACATTATTTAAATGATATAGGCATTACGGTCAATAGGTCTTAGGTCTATTGGTGAAGTTGAATGGCTCTGAATGAGCCCACTAGGGATCAAAAGTGCAAGGCTATGATATTGTAAAGGATGAGGCTGAGATTATGCCTCTAGTCTTGACACGATTTGAACCTCCATAAGAAAAAACATTAATACAAATATGACAATTACAATGAGATATTGATGGTGTGACCAAGTGTAACCTATTAATCTCAATTTCTATCTTTCTTTTGATCTATAAAAGATATCATTACAACCATTTGCAATCTTGAAAGGACTTGCTACCTCATGCTTCATTGCAACAATCTTTGACTACACTTACATGTTGATTGTAATTCTATGTGTAAAAAAACATTTTTATGAGTCACCCATATGCTCTATTGAATTGGGCATATAAAATTAACTAGTCAATTATATATGCATTTTTTTATTGAATGATTTATTTTTAGTTTAACTTATATTGTTCTAGTTTAAATTTTATTTTTGATTATTCATTGTAGATAAATAAATGAAGAAGATATATAAGGTAGTAAGAATTATTTAAATGTTTTTGACAAAATTTATGTTCAAATAGTGATTTAGGGGTCTTTCAACTTATTGTCCCAATGATGTTTAGTGACCATGTTTTTAGTAATATTATTTCATTTTTAATAATGCTTGAGTTACAAACATTAGCTCACAATTGTGTTTATTATAGAAGTAGAACATACTCTTATATGCCTATTCAATGTTCTTTTACGTGACATTTATCTTTCAAGTGAATAAAAATAAATGCAAATATAACATTCATAAACAAATCTTTGTATTTGTATAGGTAAGGGACCCCGATTCAAAGTCTAATACAGTGTATGAGACATGGATTTCAAGAAGCACTATAAAAAAGGCGAAGGTGAGTTTAACATTAATGTTTTAGTTGGTTCATGCTATAATTATAGCTTTCTATAGTGAAAATGTTATTAATTTTATTTGAATTTAATTCCATTCTAACAATTATTATATATGTTTATCATAGATTGATAGATTGGGAGGAGGTGGATCTGATTTTGTAGCATTTTTACAACATGCTGGAGTGCCTTCAATTGATATGTATTTTGGTGAATGTATGTATAACTTGGCTCTATTTTTTTTAAGACAATTGATTGGAGTTTTTATAGGACAAATATAGTTGCTAGTCATGTTTTGTTATATCACTTCTTGTTTTGCTTGGTATTTGTATTTAACAATCATTCATAGTCTAAGTAATTTTTTTAAGTATGACATAATGTAGTATTCTCTAATGTCATGACTATGGTTTTGATATAGCTTATCCAGTTTACCACACTATTGACGACTGTTTTGAATGGATGGAAAAGTTTGGAGATCCATCTTTCCATAGACATGTTGCAGGTTCGTATACTCAATCAATTTTATTTTGATAACAATGTAAAATATCTTATGAATATAAAAAAACAATGCAAAATATCTTGTATGCTAAAAATGTATTTTCTCTCTTCGAATATAGTTTCCACTATATGGGGACTTCTTTCCCTTCGTCTTGCAGATGATCGTATTCTTCCTTTCAACTATATTTCCTATGCCGATGAGCTACAGGTATAGTGATTTTTTTGGGTTTATAGCTTGTATTAGGTCATGTTCTCACATATCATTTCCTTGATAAAATCCCATAATTTTTCATAATTGTTTTAAAAGCTCTTGGACATATGTATGTTACCAATTTTAATCGAATGATATTAATTGCTATTATTTGATATTTTGAGCAGAGGTATACAAAGACAATACAAGAGAAAATAGATGGTTCCAAGGAAATAACAATAGAACCAATAGCTTTAGCTATAAACAAGTTCTTTGATGTTGCTACTAAGGTTTCTCAAGAAGCAGAGGTGAAATTGCATTCTCATTTTTTCATCTTTCTAATGTGTTTCAATTAACTTGAAAATAAATAGATATGACATATTTACAAAATTTATCATATACTAAAATAAGAAAGATCAAATTAACATACCCAAATATAATTATAAATTAGAACATAATTCATAAATGTTTTTTTTTAAGTCATTCAAATATAAAACTTGATTACACGTAATCCAAATTCAACTATTTAGAATTTTAGTTATTTCAACATTTTGAAACCTAATAAATGTTTTTATTAGATCTTGAGGAAACATAAAAACGAAGATGCCCAATTAGTTCTAAGGAGAAGGGCTTTTAATGATCGGTTGATGCTTACTGAACGAGCATTTTTGGATTCACAAGGCCTCAAAGGAAGGCCATGGTTCAAGCATTTGGTGAGTGCATGCAACATTTCTTTTTTTTTCCACGTGTTATGTCTTCAATTTCGTTATTAATTAGAAACTTTTAATAGTTACTTATTCAAATTTTGGATCTTGTTTTGCTAGGTGTATGCCCCTTCTCAAAATAATAAATATAGTTTTGATTCATTTCCTGGGGTGTTGGATGCAATGGGAAACAAAATATCGAATGAGCAAGGTGATAAAGATGTGCAACATGAGATTCAAAGAGTTGCAAGAAGAATCATTCAAGCGACATTTGCATTGGATGGAAATTTAACTTAATTCACCATGTTAAATTTGAGTTATAACATGTAAATAATCGAATGTTAACAATTTTTGTATTATAGTTGATAAAATAATATTATTAATAAATGTCTTTTGTATTATCTTTGTTAAAAATAATCTATAATTTTATTAAAAATAATTCTTATAGTTTATTAAATATGCAGAGTAAATTTTATTCTTTATATTTTAGAAAAAATCTTTCATTTGAACTCAACTTATAACAACGCGTTTTTTCTTTAGGGACCACCTAATTGTTATTAACAATACTATTTAGTAATAATAATAAAAATACTATCATCAAATGGGAACTCCTCTTAAACATAGATGATTGACTAATAATGTTGTAATGTGAAATCTATATATTTCGTGTCCATTTTGATATAATGTCTTAAAACAATTATATATATACTTTGCCCTTGATTCTTATCCATTTCGATTTACTTATAAATACACATTTCAAATCACCACCCAACTCTGTTTTAGCCTCATGTGCATCCATTTCTACAAGTTTACTATATTCTCAACTCTACACCATTCCTAATAATTTAGAATTGATGTAATACATATTTACACAATTTATTCTTGTATCTTTTGATCATTAAAATTGAATAGAGGACAATGTGTGTCCATATTTGATCTCTTCTTTGTTCATTGCCAATAGTCCATTCCTAAGCAACTTCGTGAATTCAACATTTGAGATTTTCATGCATGGAAGCATGAAAGCATGTGAGTCTTTTGAAAGAATCACTAAGCATCCTTTTAGCCCCATTAAACTTCTTATCATTCTTTTCCTTCCAAATTAACCATAAAATTTCAGTAGAAAGGGACAACCAAAAAATTTGATAATTATTAACATCTCAATTACTCATCCTTTCACAAAATATATAACAAATTTCCTTCACAAAAAATATTCAAAGAAAATGTGTTTAATGTATTCTGGTTTTGATTGAGGCAAGTGGTAATTATGACTTAAGGAAACCCAATCAACAAGCTATGAGGGTGGTCCCACAATACTGTGTCCCACTTTTTGGACAACTTTGATACTGAAAAAAAAAACTTCACTTTCAGACACATTGTTGCAAAACTATTAAGAATTTGAAGACGATGTATAAACTAGTGACTTTTAGCATTTTGTTTCTAGTTTCTAAATATATTTTTTTTAATTTTTTTTTTAGAATTGATTTGTATCCATTTCTCCTTCTCCTTCGAAAAGTGGTTTGTATGAAAAATTAACATTTTAAAAGAGTGACAGTCACTTAGATCAACATAATTTTTTTTTTCAAAAATGACAATGATGTAATTCTTTCGAGTTTAGGTTTGTAACACCAATATCTAGAAGATCCAATTGATTTCATTAAATTTGGCTCAAAATTTTATAGTTTATTGAGTTATGAAGTGAAATTTGTTAATCTCTAAGTTCTATTGATGATTAGTGACCAACACTTAGTCATTCACTTAGGCAGTTTTAGTTGGCTATCACTGTGGCAGAGCTAAAACTATGCAAGGCCAAGCAACATTGCCGAGCAGTTTTCAATTTGCCTAGTTACATTGCCGAGCCGAGTTACATTGCCGAGCCAAGAAGGATATAGAGATGTTAAGTGCCAAGCGACAGACAGTCAAGTGCTGAGCAAGACAATTTTTGTATACATGTCTAGAATGATACAAACTTTGAGGATAAGTGATCTGGCTGACTTGTATATGCTTTTTGGGTTGACTTATGTACGCATTTAATATTCTTCTACAGAGTTAGTTATGCATTTAATTGTTTTATCCTATGCATGAACATTAATTATAATAACATCAAGGTATGGGTACTAGATCTTGATCGTTGATCTAGATCTTGCTATGAGACTTGAACGGATATATTAGATTGCTTCTAAACCCTATTTTAAAGAGTGTGTGTAAGGAGAAGACGAAGTGTGGTGACTGCATTTTTTTGAAGTAGAATGCACAGAGGGTTATTTTGTTAAGAAGCAGAGATCAAGTAGAATGACAACACAGTGAACATCAGAGTAAAGATTATATCATATTATGAGATCATAGAAGGTACTGGAAAGAGGAGATCCGTCATCAGCATCAGAGTGCATAACGAAGGATCAATACTTGAGACATTCTAATCATTGTATCAGGTGAAAATCTTAACAGAGTGGTTCTAGCTGACCTTTCTTTATCTCCTAACAGAGTGCTTACTTTATTATAAGTTGAAATCCTTTAACATGGTAGATTGTAATGATCTTTAGCTCTTAACTGAATAGACCTTTAACAGGGTAGATTACATTTTGTAATCAACATTTGTAGCCTTAACATACACACTTTATTACTGCAGTAGTGGAGAATTTTGTGGGTGTCATCCCCACCCCAGATTTACCTATTTGGGTTTCTGGGTTACCAAGTTATTGTGTTATGTGTTATTTATTTCATTGTGTGGATGCTATCTGAGATTACATTAGATTCATATATGTATGAATGTGGATCAGTTTGTTTTAAGTGTTTAAATTTGAAGATCTGATTCACCCCCCCTCTCAGTATCTTGCTTTCCCATTATTGTATTTCCAACAAAATTAACTGTAATTTAGACATAGGTTCCTTAAGATTGCTCTAACTTGATCTGTACCTATCAAAATTTATTATTATTATTATTATTTTTATAGAAAGATAACATAAATATCTATTTCCTACATATTTTTCATAATATTTTTCCTAAAGTGGCGAAGAGATTGCTAAATGACCACTGAACATATGTTTAAATTAAACTAAAAATAGAAAGTCACAATGAACTCAATATATATTAAAATTATAGTCATTGGACAGCTTGTTCAGAGTAGCATAATGTGACAATTTTTGTTTCAGAAGTTTGTCTTGTTTGTGTTGGAATACCAAAGCTACTGAGAGGAGAAGGGGGGGGGGTGAATCAGTAGCATGAACAAACAATGCAAATTATTTCTTAGACTTAAATATCAAAGTGTAAGCAATAATGGAACAACACACTATTACATGGCTGTCTTCCATGACACTATAGTATTGTACTGGAAAAAATACTTGTCTTCTACTACACTATAGTATCAGTACACAAACCCACATATCCAAGTATAGCAGACTTTTGGATCACAATGTTAGAGAAAACACACAAACTCCCATGGAACACTATATTTGACATCAACGACAACAAAAAACCAATCATATATTTCTAACAACCCCAAAAGTACATAATTTTAGAACCCAACTTAAAACCAATGAGAAAAATAAAGGGGGACTAAAGCTCAAACCCCAAAGATCATTTCCCATTTCAATATTGCACACACACACACACACACACACACACACACTCACACACAACTACATAGAGAAGAAAAAATATCTACTATATAGACCATGAATTATTTTGAGAGGTATTTCCTTGTCTCGAAGGCTTCTTTAGAGTTCCTAGTTGAAGCAAAAAACTTAGCTGATTAGAGCTCCAATGCTAGATGAGTGAGCTGATGAAAATGCCATAAAATTGTTGTCTCACAACGCCACTAAACAACAACTAATTTAAGCATAAAAATATGAAAATAGTTGTGAAAATTTGAGCCAATGTAATTCTTTAACAACTGTTGTACAAACAAAAACAAGTCAAAAGAAAAATGCCCAATAATAGTTGCCTCTTATGAAGAGAATATAAGCTCAAACCACCACCACCAACAATAGGATTGTGAAGAGAGAAACATGTATGAAAAACACTTGCATAAAGAGGTAACCCACCTTGATCTCAGTAAGCCAAGTCCATGGACCTACAAGAGAACTCCCAAACAACATGGAAGATCTTGCAAACTCCCAATTAGCATGGAAGGTCCACCTATGAAAGAAAGTTAGGCCAGGATGAAGGGGTATACTCCAACTAACCAACTCATCTATCAATGAGAGAGAATAAAAACATGGCCACAGAGTCAAGAAAAGATGCAAAAGGAAAACAAACAATCAAAATAATGAAAACGAAGCCATAGTTAAGAGACCAAGTTTAATTTTGTGGAGAAATATTGAAAAGATGCAAGTTCATCTGTGGTGTAGACCATATCCCCTAAGGCCAGATCATTTCCCTTGTTAGATAAAAAAAATTAATGATCTTGAATTTCCTTCCCTGTATGTGTGAGAGATTCGGTAAGAGTGAAAGGATGACAAAAGGTCCTAGACTTTAGAAAGGATATAGTTAATTTTCTAATTAGTGGCCTTCTTTGATCATAATGCATTTATGATGATTAAAGAGTCTCCTTCAATCACTAAATGAGGAATCGGTAAATGTTTACCTATTCAAACCAAGCAGCAAAACTTGAGCTTCAGTTACAATATTTGTGCTATCTTGAATTTTGGAAGCTATCATTGATATAATTTCCCTTGCTATGTTTCTAAGAACATAAACCACTCTAGAAGGCCCTGGATTGCCTCTAGAGGAGCCATCAAAGTTTAGTTTAATGAATCTTGGAGGAGGATCCTTCCATTTGATGCAACTTTTGTCTACTTTTTAAGGAATATTCTTCATGGGGCTGCCTTTAGAAAGGGCGAATTTGGTTCCATGGTGAAATCAGATCTAAATCCCACAAAGTGAACAAATAATTAAGACTTTTTCTTGAAGCAGTGTAAGATTTCTCATTCTCTGAAATTAAACTTTCAATTTTAGATACAATCTCATCAATGGAGAGATGTTTTTTTCCTGAAGACCCTGTTGTTGCGTTCCAACCAAATATTCCAAAAAAGGATGGAGGGGGAGATTAACCAGATGGATGCAGAAAAGCCTTATGATTAAGGATGAGCTATCTCTCTAAAACCTCACTGAGAGTATTCAGGATGGGGTTGGCCATGAGAGTTTGTTCTTCAACCAAGACCAATTGTTTTGGGAGAAATCATATTGAATGAGGAAGCGGTCTACTGTTTCCATTGATGTATTTATGAAAACAAAATTAAAACCATCTTCTATTCCCAGATGAGAGATTATCTCACTAGTTAGAATTCTCTTTTTTTAGTGTAGTTCATGTGAAGACTCCCACTTTGGGAAGAACTGTTGGGTTCTAGGAAAATTTGAAAGGTTTAGAGGAAACCTAAGGAGCATGTGATTTAAAAAGTTGTATCCCTTTTTATTGTATATTCACCTATGTGAGATGCTACCCAAATTAAAGAGTCCCCCTTATGAGACAAGTAGACATGTTGTGATTTAAGAGTGGCCCAAAGAGAATCCCCTATTGTGAATATTAGCCATTAAAAAAATTACTGATTTCCCACCAAATATGGGGAGTTAACTAATTATTAGCATACATTTCCATTTACCTATTTAGATCTTGAGATTTTCATTTCCTCATTTGGGTCAATCCTATAATAAATAAGTTTGATCCTTAACCACTTAAGATTGACCCCAAAGTTCAAAGATTTAATTTAAATTCCCAACTCCATGTACTAACTATTGGGAACTAAGTTGATACACATTTGCATAACTTATTGTTGTCGTAGTATTTAAATAATTTCATTAGTACAATTGAACGAATGAAATGAATAATGAGGAACATTCAATTACTAAGTAATAATAATTCTACGAACACTTGAATTTGGAGCTTAAAATCAATCCACTACATTATACTATCCATATAGGAAATCTACATCATAACGTACATAACTATCCTAGATCTTGAGATTTATGTTTCCTTGTTTAGGTCAATCCGTTGGCATTCAAGTTTGATCCTAAACAACTCAAGGTTGTCTTCAAAATTTTTGAAAAAAAATTAAATTAAAATTATCAACTACCATCCTTTCCTACTAACTATTGCGAGTTACTTATTATTAGCCCACATTTTCATGTACCTATTCTAGATCTTGAGATTTATATTTCCTCATTTGGGTCAATCTTACAACATATAACTTTGATCCCTAATTTCATTAGATTGACCCCAAAATTTAAAAAATTAATTTAAATTCCCATCCCTCCCAATTATTGGGAACTAACATGTTACACATTTGCATAACTTATTGTTGTCTTGGAATTTAAAGGCATTCATTAGTATAATTAAACATATGAAAGGAACGACAGACATTCAAATACCAAAAAATAATAAGTTCTAAGAATATTTGAATTTGGAGCTTAAAAACGATCTATTACATTAGAATATCCATATAAGTTATCTATATATTTTTTTGTTAATATTTGTCCAAAACTGTAAAGCTACTCCAATAAGAAGATCGACCTAAAACAAATTTCTTTTTTAGATAATCTCTAAATATATTTTCAACTACCACCATCCTCATATATCTTCACATACCAAAAACCCGCATCATACTAAGTTGCAAAAAAATGTTTGACATCACATTAGATATATATCAAATAACAAAATAAAATCGCATAAATGAACCCCAAACTACTTAAGATTGACCTAAAAAAAATCTAGTCTATTTTAACTCTAAGATGAAGACTATATAAAAAATAACGAATCAAATGTCACACATTTCCAATGTCATTATTGGAGCGTTTCCAACAACACAAGTCCCTTTTTGCTAGATAGCCAAGTAGTCGCTTCTATTCTTGTATATTGGCTATATAAAAAGGAGTTCAAATATTTTTTAAAAAAAGGAAAAATTCAATCTGAAAATTTTGATTAAATATATTGTGATTTGTATCCCGTAGTTCATTTTCATTTCTTAATGTACGACAAACAATACGAATCTATGTGAGGAGAACCAAACAAAGACATTACATATTTGTATGGCGAATTGACCATTGATGCTAACATGGAAAATTGCAATCACTCCCCCTTTATTTATTTTAGCTACATCACATAATCGGTTCTCTCATAGATTCCATTATGTCAAATGACAATTCTTTAAAATACAAATAAGTGAAAGTGGATATTGATTGAGCTTAACATCAACCAATAATATTAGAATAGAAGTGGTTGTTTGTAACATTCATTTATGCTAATTGGTGTTATATTTTGAAAGTTAAAGACATTATTATATGGAAATCTAATAAAAGAGTATTATATTTGTGAATTTTTTTTTGGGAATATATATATATATATAGTTTATTAGGTAAGTGAGAAAGCAAAGATCTTGACCCTTTACAAAACTATCTTAAGACAAAACAAAACAAGCTCATTTCAGCTAGGAATAATAGTGTAATAGTTCAAGAATAACTAACCAAAACAATAGAGAGAAAAAACACAATAGATTAAAGAAAAATAACTAGACAAAAGGCTTTCCACCTTTCTTAATTAAGAATTTATACAACTCATCTGCTAAAAATCCCTTATTTCTTATTGGTGACTTCTTTATAAATTTATTTCTATTCATGGTGGAGTTGCAGATCCCCTATTTTTCCAAAGTTTTTAACCACTGATTATATGTATCATTATTTTTTTGACTCATTGTTAACAATAGAAGAATACTTGGGGCGACCAAGGGTAATCTCGGGTCAGCAGGGTGTGGGGGAGTGTTAAGAAATGAATATGGTGGGCTTTTAGAAGTGGTGGCACTCCCCTTGGGAAGTGAGCCTAATCACACCGCTAAAGTAGTTACTTCCTACCATGGTCTTAAATTGGCTAAATAGATGAATGCACTAAGGTATAGATTGAGGGGGATTCTAACAATACCATACAATGTTTAAAAGGTAACCAAACCCCTTCATGGTCAATTAAAAATTGGATTTCTGAATCAAAAGGTATCATTAACTCTTTTGCAAAATGCAAGATATCTCATATTTTTGAGAGGGTAATGCTATTACCGACTACTTTGCAAATATCAATGTTTGAAGTGATAGATTGATGAGGTGGGAGATGCATGATTTCCTTCACATTGAAGTCTCAAGATTGATTAAAATGGAGAGGAGACATGCAAAAAATTGACATTGGCAGGTTTAATCATGATTGACATTAAGTACATAATAGACTGGACACTTTTAGGTATGTTCTACTTTATTTCTTTTCTATTGTTGGGTGGATTTGTTCATTAGGGCTCATCCATGATTTTGAGGAATAGAGGGTTCACCATTACTACTAATAGAAAGATGGGCGGTGACAGAAATCGCCTTGAACCCATTAAGCATGATGAGGTTAAGAAGAATCCCGCCATTTGGAGGATTCAAAAGAAGGGTGGAGTCACCCCTTCCTGGAAAGACTACATGGTTTCAACCCCAAGACCACAAAGAAGTTTGCTAATAATTAGAGGAATGAATCTTTCTACATGTTTGAGTGTAAGTAGGAGGTAATGAAGGAGCTCATTGCTAAAGTTATAGGTCTCCCAATGAATGTCAAAGTTTTTCAGTAGCTGAAAAGATTTAGACACTGCTACAAAGAACTTTGTTAAATATGGTGAAGGGTAAACCATGGTTAGGAAGAAGAAGAGTGGATATGGAATAAATTTGAGTAAGAAGTTGTGGGTAGCTATTTCAAAGGTGATAATCTAGTATTTCTCCTTGGATGGAAGATTCACTACTAATTTATGGGCACCATTTCATTTTGCTTAATCATTTTTTGCATAAGGTTAGATCTCTTTCTCCTTCTTACTCTTGTCATCTCTTATTGCTAGTATCAAAGAGCATGATAAAAATCCAAAAAAACCCCACTTTACATGAGGGTCTTATCTTATTGATTGTGGAATACATGAAATCATGTACCTCCCCTTCCAATTCAAAACATAGAGCCTCCCTTGTTCCTATGGAAGAGGAGGAGGAAATTGAACAACATGATTCTGATAGTTTGTACTCAGAAATACATGAATGGGAGATTGAGAATGAATCTGAGCCCGTGTCTCTTGATAAGGAGGGACCAATCCCTAGAAATTCCAAGAAGAAGATCCCAACTAAACCTAAACAAGCTTCCCCTCTTGCCTCTATCCGTGATGATTCTTCCCATTATGTGCAATTTGTTGATATGGTTTAATGCACTCACTAATAGCTTCCCCTCTAGACTCTTGTAGGATAGGTAGACCCCCTTTCCCTCGTGAGCTTCCTTTTGATTCCCCTCTCCTTAATTATGAGCATGAATACCCTCAGGACCTCATGGCCATTATACATAATACATTTGTTGACATTTTTTGGATGAATAAGTGGATGTTTCAAGAAATCAACTAGATTAATATCATATTGAGGGGGATATAGAAGCAATTAGAGAAAAAGAAATAGAAATATCTTATTTTAGATAAGAATGAAGGCAAAAACCCTTGTTTCTTTGCTGAAAAAGTGGTTAAGGATGGTGAAACAATGAGGATAGACTATAAGGGAAAAATTGTTTCCCTTGAGAACAAACTTAAAAGTATCAATGATAATCTTTGCAGTCTGGTCATATTCAACTATAAGGTCATTAAGAATACCTTTGAAAACATTCAAACTATGGTTAGTAAATTTGAGAAGCTTCAACCAGAGAAGACAATGGTTGTCGATATGGTCATTAGGGAGAAGAAGGCTTAAGGGATTACAGAAGCAAACAAAGGGCCTTGAACCAAAAGAAGAGGAAAAGTTAAATGAGCTATTGCTCACTTTGCACAGGATTTTCAAGATTTGAAGAAAATTGCCCTATATACTTCCCAATTGGACCATGAGGCCAATGAGTCCATGAAGAAACTTCTCTAGGTACTCATTTTCTATTTGTTTAGTTTATGTGGATGTTGTGTTTAGTTGTGTTTTTTTTTCTTCTGATCAGATGTCGAGTTACTAATGCTTTGTTGAGGACAATATTTTGTATTTCAAATTTTGAGTGTCTTCAAAACTTGTTTGAACCTTGATAAAAGATAATAGAAGAATACTTGTTTCACTAGATTCACTAAGATTTGAATTTAGTTTTTTATTTTTATATGTTATCAAGCTTTTGTATTTAGAAAGAATTATTTATTGATGGTATTTTACACTATAAGTGTTTTGACCAATATATCGTCAATCATTTGACAAAAAATTACAATTCACTTGATTTAAATATTTAATTTTTTATAAAGAATATTTTCTTGAATTAGAGATATCATTGATTCTTTTATAAAAGAATATAGAATAAATTTCTATCATGTTTTTTGATGCATAATTAATATTCAATAAAAATAAATTAATATTGTGGTTTCTCACTTCCTATTTATAACACTTACCATACTAGGTCATGAAAATAAAAATATCCTGAGATATAAAAGGTACATATTAAGTCATAATTAAATAAAAACTATGAAACTAACAGGCTAATATTTGTTAGGATAAGGTGTTTTCACCTTGTAAATCATAAGTCTTCATCAATTATAATGATTAATGTAGGAAGTAAATAATATATAGTCTTCAAATGTCATTGAGTGGGTAAAATTAGATCAATGTGAGGGTGGAAAAACCATTTATCTATTATTTATTTTCTAAGATAATTGGAATATTGTATAAGAAAACAATAAATAAGGAGGTTAATTGAAAAGCGTCAAATCGAGGGTTATAATTAATATTGAAAAGATAAGTGTTACGAGTGTTGATTGTCCTCATAGATTTCTTAGGATTAATAAAATAGGTAATGTGGTCATTATCAAAATATATATTGTTGGAAAGAAACACTTTTCTTTTTAGATTGTATGTTCTCATTGATGGAAACCATACATGATTCTAGAGACGACTTGTTATAATATGATGATACCGAAGGGTAAACTATATATTTGACTAAGTATGGTGTTGGAACTGTAAAATTTGGCTAAAGTTTTGTTTTTTCATTCAGGTCTAGTTATATATGTTATGCCTTGCTTAATTTTTTTTCATGTGTCAAGAAAGTAAAGTCAGTAGTCGAGTTGGAAGAAAAATGTTTTTAGGTCTGAGTTGTTCTCTTCTTATTGGTCTATACATTATGTCGTGGCGGTCAACTGAAGTCAAATGTCCTTATTTTGCCTTATTGTAAGGTCGTGAGTCATATTTGGTCAAAGTTCCATTGTATGCAAACTGGAAATGTCTTTTAACGCTTGGTCGCGAGGTTTAGTGAAGCTAACATTTTAAGGTTGCATTCTTGTGAGGTGGTTAAGTCATTTGTATTACGAGGACACAACGGTCTTATCCTTTTACATCAAACATTTGTGATCTTGTGAAGCGGTTAGGTTGAGTATTTGCAAAAGGTCCTAGGTTGGAAGTCAAGTCAGTTTTTTATGTTGCGACTTTGCATTGAGGTTAATTGTGGCAGTTAAGTATTGGTTTGTCGTGGGTTCACAAGTCTCTTTAACGGTTAAATTTTAAAAGTGCGAACAAGCAAGAGAGTGCCATATGTCTCAAATTTTTAAATTTAACTAACATTTCATACAAGTACCACAAAATCGCAAATATTTTGTCAAGACTATTAAGTTTTCTGCGATGGTGGAGGATTGTGCCACGTGTCCTGGGTGTGAAGATCAATGGTCAGTGTGAGGTCGTAGGTTACCTTTTCCTTAATATTTCTTGTTCGTAACCTTGTGAAGGAGTTAAAGATGACCATTGGTGCAAGTTTGTAGGTTTTCAACACAGTTTCTATTCAAGCTTCTGACCATGCAAGATGACTGTTACAGTTTCATGCAATATCGCAAGGCACAAGTTAAGTCATATTTGTATAATACAAAGCCATGATGGATACCATGTATAATTTAATGATAGTTAACTTGGAGCTTAAAGAGAACAAGTGCGGTGTGGACAATTAGATTTTATGATGCGGAAAAGAATGTGTAGCTATGTTGGCATTTTTCAAATTATTTAAAAAGCACTCAAGGGTTACAACTTTGAGTTTAATAACATGACTATTTTCTTCCACACCTAATCTCAATTGTTATGCATGCATGACAATAATGTCAAGTTGATGGACATGTAGTTCGCACAAGAAAAGAAGAGCTTTAAACCTGAATGTCCATAACCATCATTTGCATATCAAATCTCCAAGCTCTTGTTTTCCGTGTGATAGCAAGAATTCTTGGAGCTAATCTGTTGTCTTGCAGAGAAGTGAGAATTGGTGAAAATTTTATTTTTGGGGAGAGATTTTGTAATTGCACAAAGATGGAAGAGCCAAGTTCATCTACCAAATCAACAGCTGCAGGAAAGCAAAATAAGGACAAGTTTTCTGAAGAATGGCTACAATTGTTACCAGGAACGTCCAAATCACTATCAATATATGAACAAGAATGGAGAGATGCATGTTTGTAGTGTAAGAACCCAGACACTCCTTTCTCTACACAATCTTCCATATTTATTTTCTGCTTCAACAATAGAATGGAAGAAGTCCCAATGTGTAACCCTTGGGTATTGAACATGGAAAAGTTAATAGTTCCAAACATTTTTTTGGATGCTAACATGGCGAAAGTATTGCAACATGTTATTTTCCACTTGCAAAATGTATACGGAAGAAGGATAAAGCTTCCTTGTTAAAAAATTGATAAGAGCCAATTCCATAGAGGCATTTGGTATCTCTGGTGCCATGAACGTGGATATAGACTTCGACGAGGAGAAGAGACAATAACAACTACATAAACATGTCCTAAGTAAGAATGCACTTCTCAAGTTTATGCTGAGGGATGGGAGGAAATAAATACCAATTCCAGATAATGTCAATGAGCCTTATGATCTAGACACTTTCAACAATTATGTCAAGTATACTGTATATGGCGTGTGCAAGGTTTTGGGAGAAGAAGGAGGAAAGTCAATAAATTAATATCTACTAATGATAGCCATGGACATTCAACAACCACATATGAACAATGAATATGATTATGTGGGATTTATTGTCAACAAAATTCACGATGACTTGGTTTCTAATCAGAAAAACCCTTCTTCAATAAGTTTCAAGCATTATTCAATTTTGATGCATGTCATTCTGTCTATAATGTTGATCGCATGGATGAAGAATTGATAGTGATGAAGGAGGACATTGGTATGCACCTACCAGTGCATCTTTGGACAAGGGTAGGGTAATGTAATACTTACTCTTTCTATTTCCTACATTTTGAAAACTGGATTGTAAATCTCATTAGAAATATGTTAGGTACAAAAGAGGATAGAATTCCTCTTGATCTTAGAAGAATGTTTAGACCACTGCATGCTAACATTCAGAGACCCATTAGGAATAATTGGGGGGATGCTTTTCTATTTGGAAATTTCACTATTATAAGGGTTTTTGGTTGTCCTCAACCAAGTCATATTTTGTCGAAACATGTCTTTATCAGGCTGGGAATAATTGAATTTATTTGGTAGTTAATATTAGTTGACAAAGATTAATTAGGTCCTAAGAAGAAGAGGGGTACCTTATTACCCAGATTGTGGGTAGTAGGTGATTTTACCATAGGAAAATGGGCCTTAGATTGATTCAATGAATGAATTTTTGAGACACTACAAATTGTATACTGCTAAAATGAGAGTGTCTAATCCTGAGGTATTTATGAGGTATACTTTGAAGGAGATGGAAAATATTGCTTTTCCAATTCATGAGGCCTTAACTAAAGAATATATCATCAGAAATATAGTTTTTAATGATGAGTTGACTGAGAAGAGGAGAAAGTGGAATTACATTAAAAGAATAGAAATGGAGCTCAAAGAAGCTGATCCTTGTTTCCTTGGATTCTACATGAGCTTGGATACTAGGACATATTAAAGAATTTGATGGAAATGTAAGATGAGATCACAGAGAAGATGCCTAAGATGTCTATTGGAGTAGAGACCAAAGTTAATCTTGAAGAAGTTGAATCATCACATATAGATGTGCCTTTTAGAAAGGATTATTTTGTGGAATTAGTAGAAGGTGATGAGACTAAGTCCTCAAAAAGGCCAATGGTAAAAAGATACAAGATTGAACATACTACCAGAGTGATGAAGGATGTTTCCAAGGTAGTAATCAATGAGAAAGGGCCATATTTTCATGAAATTAGAAAAACAATGAGGGATGCACAAAATCCACCAGAAGGTGAGGAGACTGGAGAGTCAAACTTAGAACTAGTTGCACAAACTAATGGCAAAATGATGCTCTCCAACTTGTTCTTATAGGATGATGATTTCATCCAGACTGATGCATTTAAAAGCTTTCCAATCAATTTAAAGGAAAATGAGTTAAATATTATCTTAGGTCTAGAAGATGACACTAATGAGAATAAAGAAAAGTTAGCACATGCATTGTAAGAGTATAATCTAGATAGTCATATTCTCACTATGGTACATGCAAAATAATTAGTGAAAGTAATTTTTATGCTTCTAATGCCTTGCTCAGATATGCAGTCTTCATTTCTCATTGATCAAATAATGAGACAACCTGATCCAATTTTAAAATATGAGGTTGAGGTTGGAGAGTTTATTAGGGGATCAGGTTTTGACCCAAAGACAAAGACATTGGCCATCTGGTGACTTTCCCCTTCGACACAGAATCCAAGGCTTGTAGACATACATGATAAAAGGGAGGGCGAAAATCTCATCTGAAACATTCAGAATGTGAGCAATGTAGAGATTACTGATCTTCTAACTCATGTATCTTTTCTGAATTGAGCAAAGGTTGGGGACATAGAGAGAAGAGTTGAAAAAAGATACAATAGATTGATCAGAATTTCCAAGGAGTATGAGGGGCAGCTTATGCTAAATTTTAAGCTTGAAGAAAACATTGTTGAGATGACTGAGAAGATAACTAATGTGCCTACTACTTGTGAAAAGGTGGATGCCTTAGTAGAGACTAGTGGCGAGTTTGTTCCCTTTGATTCAGATGTTGATGTTTCTGTTCCTGATGTAAACAATGATAACATAAATGAATATGCTAATAGAATAGAGAAGTTAGAAGAAGAAAATAATACTTTGGGACTCAAAGTATTGTAGACATCCAAAAATATTAATTTAATTAATAACTCCTTTATATTCATCTAACTATTTAATTTAGTCAATTAAATAGTTTCCCTTCTAGTATTTACATACAATATAAATACTATTCCAATGTATTTAATATAATACATTACCACAATTCCCTTTAAATAAATTTATATTTATTAAATCCCTCATATTCCTAATTCCTCTAAACCAATATTAATTCAAATCTAATTTGAACAAATAATCTAAGCCTAGCATAAAGACCTATTAATCCAATCTAGAATCCTACCCTAAGCCTACTCTACTCCTACCATACCCTACCTATCCCTCTTAATAAACCTACTATCCCACTTAAACACACATTAATAACATTTAAGGTATAATTCCTAACCTTTTTAGCATTAATGGAGTGCTCACACATGTGTGAGAAACTACTCCCAAGAGAGCCACCCAACTCTCTTAATGGCTTTTACAACCTTGTCCCCCACTCCTTTCTCCAAGGTTTCTCACACATGTGTGAGAAACCTTGAGCCTCACCGAGAATTTAATACTAAAATTGACTCCTCTTCTTAGCCTACATGTCTCCTATGTGGTTCTTATGTGGATGAAACATAAGTGCCACATCATCCAATCCATCATCCTTTCCCTAAAACTCTATAAATAGAGGCCTTCTCCTCTTGTATTTCATCTCTCAGTTTTGCATTGTTATCATGCTAATTTAGTTCTAGATTTCATACTAGTTTTCATGCTTTTTATCTTACTTATTTTATTAAATCATCTAGAGATCATATGCTAGGTAATTTGTTGAATGAATCATAGTTTGAATCTTGTGTCTTGCATTCCATAATAGTTAAATCATCATCTTGAGGAAGATTTGAGACTAGTTCTTCATACTACCTCTTGAATCTATCTTTTTCTATCAATATTGCATTCAAATTTGCATTGTATTGGGGATCTATCCATTTGTGTTTGAGAGAGCACATCCACTTTCAATTTTATGAGCAAATCAAACAAGTTTAAATAGGGTGCATACTTGTTTTAAGCTCAATCCGATGTTATTTGGTTTTCTTAGTTGCTAGCCTGCTTTTTATTGTTTTGAATCTTTTCATGTGCTAACCCACTAATGTTTGCATGTTTGAGCTTTCTCCCGATAGATTAAATATTTCCTCATGCACATTCTGAAACATTCGGTGGGACCCACGTCCCTAATCTTTCTTAAAAATCCTTCATTTTTTCTCAAAATTTTGTCAAAATATCAGATGAGCGTCTCTGTTTAAGGAAGAGGTGTCTACACATACGTCGGTTCCTCTTAAATCACCATTTGACATCTGTGCATACATTGGTTCCTCCTAAATCACAATTCGATGTCTGCACTGAATTAGGGTCTGCGCCCTGAACCAACCTCCCTGCCCTGAACTAGCGACACCGCCCTGTTTGATTTTCCAACTAATTTTGGTAGATGGGTATCTTTTGAGTATGTTTTTGTACCCATTCTTGTGTTCCCTTCAGGCCAATTTCAGCATCAGGAGCATACATAAGTTACATTTTATGTATATACTTTCAGGATGTTTGAGAGTGGTTTCAGCTTATTAGGAGTTAAGATAAAGATTCTAGTTTTTGAGGATTTTTAAGAAATTTTAGAATTAGTCAAATTTTAGGAATCAACATATTATCTCTAGCATGAGTCCAGTAGACTATTGGTTATAACCTTCTATCTCCGCCCTATCATAGAAAACATTTATTTTTGCTGGTTTTAAGTGCTACTAATTTGTTTATCTTTTTGTAGCATTTCAGGGTTGAAGACTTTAAGATTACTAATATTTTTCATGCAGGTTTCCTTGGATTTTAATGGATTTTGGGAATGAACTTGTATGCTTTAAAAATTAGTCTTTAAATGCATGTTGCTTAAAGGAAATAACCACATCTAATCTTGAATGCATAAGGGAACAAACCTCACAAACTCTTGAATGACTTAAGGCAAAATAATCACAGCTTTCTTACATGCTTTCCTTCATGATGTGTGGGAAATAAATTGAACTTGTATGATTAACCATACTATTGTGTCTTTTTCTTAGGTAGAAAACACTTAGTTGTTCTAATTAGGTTCAATTTGGAAAGTGAACTCTTTCTGGTGTGTTTGAAGAAGTGTTTCTCAACACTTCTTTTTGATCTATTTGTCATTAGATAGATCCCTTATAATAAGTGACGCATCAGATAAAATATAGTCATATCCTCTCCCATCGCCTTCATGGACCTTGGGTAAAGAAAAAGATTATCTTATCCCTACTTCTAGAGAGGTCTTTCTAGAGGGTGCATTTCCTCTTTAGAGGATGACCTTAAACCGGTAAACACCCCGTCCGGTATATAAATAAGACATTGAAAAAAAGCTTGTCTTACATCCCACCAAGCTCAGGCGAGGCATGTTGATGATAGTCTGGATCGGGTGAATTGTCCGTAAGTAGCCAACATGGTCAACTAGGTTCTTCAGTGAGTCACACACGTACAAACTAATTTGGGAGACGCCACAGATCTTACTAAGAACCAATTTTTAGAAGCCAACAAACCTTATATATTTACTGATACGGAAGGTTAGAGATAGACTAAGACACCCCACACATACCTTTCATTATGAGACATAAAATCCTTGAGGTTTTTGGACAGTTGGGATGAGATATTCTAGTGATTCTCGCGTTGTGGAGGGGAGCCAATGACACTAGAATATTTACTTGTCCACTCTGTCTGAGGTATATGGAGAAATCCAAGTAGGGATTCATCAAATAGTATCCTATCTAGCCTAGGTTGTGAATGTGCTTGGTTCTAAATACACACTTTGTGTTTGATGTACTTGTTCACTTACATATATTTTTCCAAAAACAAGTCAAAATATCACCACAAATCCAAAATTTTCAGAGTCAAACACTTACCCCAAATTTCTAGTCCAAAGTCTCCCAATTCTCTGCAATTCTGTCATCCTAGTTTCATAATCACTTTCATACTAGCATCTTGCATCACTTTCTTCTAGTATCTTTGGTTCCTCAATTTCTCCCCATATCCTAGGCTAGCATAGTCATCTTCTTCATACCTCATCCCATTTCCATCTTCTTCAAAATCATGACTTCCTCCTATCCTGAGCTTAATCCAAAATCCTATTATGATCTTAGTGTTCATCCTAATATGAGCTTTAGTTTTCTTCATCCATCTCCATCCTTCATCCCTATCCAACTCATCAACTAATAATTTTGTCACAATTATATCATGATGAGTTTAGTCATCCCACCTCTTCTTCCTCTTCATCCTATTCTAATGATGATGAAAATCTTGTTGATCATGATGAGAATATTGAAAACCTTAGCAATCTTTCTCCAAGCATCCTCCAAAATCCAATGATTCACCCACACTACCCCATCATGTCTCCATGCATACCTGCTAGCACTCCTTATCATACCTTTGACAAGGGAAACCCATCTTATCCTCCATCCACATCTCCCTCCTATGTCATACCCACATATCCCCCTCATACATCATTTATTCCTCCATCTTGTTGCATATTCATATCCCAAGCTCGACATTTCCATAATATCACTACTAACTACATCCCTAATCCAAATCCACCATCTCATTATCCTCCAACCCATTTTTCAATCTATAATCCTAGTCCTCCATATCCTCCAATCCATCACCATGATCCCCATGCTATTACTAATCCACCATTCACTCTATCCTACCTTTCTCCTCCATCCCCTCCATCTTATTCCAATATACCATCTTCCATTCCTACCTACATTATCACAAATTCCCTTCCCCAATCCACCTACATCTCTCAATCCACTTCATATGCCATACCCCAATCCATCATTCCTCCTCCATCAGTTAATCAATCCAATTCAGAAGTCACCTTCATGCCTGCTTATGTGAACTATCTATCCGTGCCATCTCCTACGCCCATTCTAAACCATCATTCATTCAACCAAACTTGAAATCTACTACTAAACCGCCATACATAAACTACCCTAGTTTTCCACCATCTACATCTACTAACCATCCACCCCAACCTCAAACACACAAGTCTCCAAGGACCTTCACAAGGAAGCCATCACAAAATCCATCTCTTAAAATTGATGATTCATGTGAAGCCACTAGTGATAAGACCTTTCTACCTCCCACAACCATCATTCCTCTTTCATCTCCCTTACCTACCATTTCTCTTCCACCTCCCATACTTATTGATCCTCTTCCTTCTCATGACACCATTTAAGTATCTCCATCCATTGACTCCATCCAATTCCCATCCTCATCTTCTCCTCCTGACATTAGCCACACCCCATCCAATAAATCTCATGAGTCCATCCATCTTTCCTCCATCCCAATTGCAGAATCTCCCATCCTTCCATCCCCTCAATCTGAAGAGTCCATCCCTACATCCCCCATCATACCATCCACGTCAATCCAATCATGTTAAGATCTTGAACAAAATAATGTTGAAATATCGATTGACCTAAATCAAGATCCTACCATCCCACATCCTCTATTACATGACCCATTTTTGTCACCCACTCCACCTCATGATCCATTGTCATCCACTCTTCCCAATCAAGATCCCTCCATTTTACCTACTTTATCTCAAGATCGATTACCCCATCTAAGTCAAGATCATAACATCCCATATCCTCCACTTCATGATCCTTTATCTCCTCCACTCCAAACTATCCTACCACCACCACTCTATTCCCTCGATTCACTTACGTTCATGCATGGTATTCTACTTGAGCAAGAAGAAATAAATTTAATGTCCACCATTTACATTCCTCCTAATAATGGAATCACATCTTGTTCCCTAAGAGGGAATTATCCTATCTTGGATCGAATGCTCAAAAAATGGAATTACCATGAAAAAGGCTTAGACCTAAATGAGAAAGGTACCATGGAGCCCATCCATGTCAAAAAAATATGCAATTTTGTGGTCCTGGTTGTACATCTCGAGGCCCTTCATCCAAAAATGTTGGTACACCTAATGCAAAGTTCAAGCATAATTTCAAACCCACCATTGCATCTTCCCATCATTCCTCCAAAAAATTCAATGCCATCCCCCTCCTTCATCATTATAGCCTAAGACAACCTACCACATTCCTCCTTCATACTTTTAATCCATTTTGGGTCCCTATATCCCAAAATCAACCATTGCATATCCTTCATATACTAAATCCATTTTGGGCCCGTATATCCCAAAATACCATCCTCCATCTTATCCCACTCATTCTTTCATCCACCAACCCCCTATTAAAAATCCCACCCCCTACATTTCCCATAAGGATCTACAAAGGTACATATCCACACACCCCATCCACCATCCTCCCTCCATCACTCCATCCATATTTCCTCCATCCCATTCAATTTATCATATTCCTTCCAATGCTACCAAATCACAAATGCATAAAGCTAAATATTCACAACTCTCTAAAGATTTCCATGTCCACTCCAAAAGACATGCTCAAGAAAAGAAAAATCCAATCAAAAAATGCACTACATCCCAAAGGCCACAAAGGCCCACCAAATAAAAAGAAAAAAAAAAACAATGTGGATCCCAAAGGAAAAAGATGAAATGTATCTTAAAGAAAAATCCACAATGGCATCCAAAGTTGCTAATCCTCCAGCTAAGCATTCCTCTTTGCCATATCCTAAATCTGTTTTGGCTCCCTATGTCCCAAAACTCCCTATTGCAACTCCTCCATCATATCTGCATATACCATCCACTTCCCATCCACTCTTTTCGCACACTTAACAACATGTGTCAATGTTGGTCTTGACAACATCCACCCGTCACAATCACTTTCCATCATTTCATCCAAACACTCCCCACCACCATATCCCTTACCCCACATATATCCCCCATCATAACCATCTCATCCATGTCATTGCATAAAGATACTCATCCCAAATAAGGTTGTACCAACATCTAGCAATCACTCCAAATGGGATCCTATTACCTTGATATTGAGTTTGATGCTTGAGTCCTCCATCTATCTCATCCTTATCATTCCATCCACAAAATCCCCTCCAAAAAGTTTTAAAAAAAAGAGATTATAAAAGTAAAGAAAAATCAACGTCCAATTGTGAAAACTTGGCTAACAAGTGTCTTGGACAGGTCCCATCATGAAAACCTGGCAAATAGGCATCATGGGTAATCCCTCCATCCAGTTGCACTCCACACTTGGGGGAAAGTCCTTATAGAAACCATCCATCATTTCCTCCATCTCATTTTCTACCATACCTATCATATCTTATCCCTTTCACCTCCTCCATCCTCCTTTGGATCTTGATAAAATAAAAAATAAAAATAAAATCTAAAATGTATACACTCTTTTGGACACCTCTTGGCATCCATTTCTGCATCACCCTTTTAATCCACCTATCATCCTTACCTATCCACCATCTCATCTTCCATCCCTCTCCATCCTTCAACCACCATCTTATCTTCCCCCTACCTCCCTTATCATCTTCTTCTCCTCTATTCATCCTATCTTCCATCATATTGTACCCCATCCTAATTCCTCCTCACACATGACCTATCCTAAGTGGGGCCATTATATTCCTTTGTGATGTAGTCCTTGGAGACTTTAGCATATCCACTTTTCTTCTCCCATTACTTCAATTCATTCATAGTCCTTTCATCTCCCAATCCTCTCTCGTATCCTCTTATAATTTCTAATCCTTCCATCTCCAAAATCTCCCTCTATTCCTCTACCAAACTTCTTCCATCCATTAATCCTTTCTCTTAGTCTATCCCTCTAACATCCCTTGTCATTGGTATCTAGCTCTAGGCTACCCCTATGCATCCAATGTTATCCATTCATATCTTGTGACTCTACACAGTCTACCATCACATGCAAATCCTATCCACCTCCTCCAACTATCCAAAAAAATCAAACATCAATCAACCCACCAATCCACACCCTTTTTCTTGTTCCTATCCTTATTGCAAGCATCACAATCGACTCATCATCATTGGGTTGAATCCTTCCTAATCCTTGTGTTTCTTTGAGCACATTATTCCCACATCGAGAACACCCCATCCATCATCCATCAATCTTGTCTATTTTATCTTGGCTGTGGAAACATCATGCATGTCCCCATCATCTCATCTATCATCCCAAGCCCTTGTACATCTTGTAATTAGTGTCATGTACATATTTTCGGCCGTATCTTTGCCTCAGATCATTTATATATATGTTCTTTTTTATATATCCCTTTTTTCAGCCAGACCTTGTGTCAACATGGCCATTGTCCCTATCCAGCTAGCACTTCAACAATCATCCCTTAATCCCTTTGAGGGTTGAGTGTCCTTGTCTCTTGTCATTGGAAATCCTAGTTTAGCAACCCATCATCACTCTTTGCAATATGTGTTAGAGTAATCAGTTTACTCTTTTTCGGCTTATGCTTTCACTTAGGTGCATATAATTAATACTTTATATTAATTATATTGCGCATCCTAGCTCTTAGGTTTTAGGGTTTGTTCACCTTTATAAGGTCAACTTTGTAATTACTCTTCATTAATTCAGTTGATAATTTTTGCTCTCACATTTTTGAGTAAACATCTGAGTTCTTCATTTTCATCTTTCTGCTTCTACTTTGTATCAGGTTTTTGTATGCAGGTGTATTCGGGGTATGTGGATTTGCATGTTAGCAATTCCTACATGGTATCAGAGCCGCCCTGCTGCTGTCTGGTTTGAAGATTTTCGAAGCCACGAATTGAAAGCGTCATCTGCAGCCTCTCTGGGACTTTTCTATCACTTCTAAGGAGGCGCTATTTCTTGGAGCTGTTTGAGAAAAAACAGACTCCACCATTGCGTTCAGAAGGCCTGGGAGAGTCGAAATCACATAAATTTCGACCTATTTAGCTTCCGGGAGCACAGGGAAAATTTCTTGGCCTCCTAGGGCCGTACGGGCACGCATTACGAGAAAAAATTTCAAAAAAAAATTAAAAAAAATGCATTTTAGCGTTGTTTTTCAGGGCTGCCGGAGCGCGCCACCGCAGCGCCACCCCGGCGCCACCCCGGCGCCGCCGCCACCGGCCAGGCCCGGCCCGCGCCCGGCCCACCTGCCGGCGTGCCGCCCACCGGCCGCCGAGCCCAGCCGCCGCCCGGCCGCTGCCCGCGCCCGGCCCGGGCTCCGCCTCCGCTCCACCAGGGAGCCTCCTCCGCCGGCGTGTCCGCCCCGCCGCCACCGGCCCGCCACCCACTATGCCAGCTGACGTCAGGGTGACGTCAGCGGCCGGAAAATACTTTTCCGGCAGAAATTTTAAATTTTTCGGCGACCTTTTTATTTCGCGGCGGCCGTACTATTTTTCTGGCGCCGTACTTTTTTCCGGCGTGCTGACGTCAGCTGACGTCATCCAGACGTCAGCCGACGGCCAAACGGCCGTCAAATTTAAGATAGTGACTGGTTTTTTCCAGGGAGCATGCATTTTGAGAGGCAGTTGGTTTTTTGCTCATAACTTGAGCATACGAGCTCATTTTTCAGAAAACGAAATATCGCCGGAAAGGTGTTTCCGAGCCAGATGCAATGGTGCTGGTTTCGGTTGCTGATTTGGCCGTTTGAGCTCCTATTTTCAGCGTCAAAGTTGCAGCTTCTATTTCCCTCCTTCTTGCGCCAGGTTTTGATCTGAATGGAATAAGGTCAGACTTCTCAGT
>MU217285.1:160152-175712 GCA_018584345.1 Thuja plicata | reverse complement strand
TTGCTTTCTCCCTGCGTTCAGCTTAAGGGGGGGTGTTAGAGTAATCAATTTACTCTTTTTCGGCTTATGCTTTCACTTAGGTGCATATAATTAATACTTTATATTAATTATATTGCACATCCTAGCTCTTAGGTTTTAGGGTTTGTTCACCTTTATAAGGTCAACTTTGTAATTACTCTTCATTAATTCAGATTATAATTTCGCTCTCATTTTTGAGCAACTTCTGAGTTCTTCAGCTTTTTCATTTTTTGCTTCTTCTTTGTATCAGGTTCTTGCATGCAGGTGTATTCGGGGTCTGTGGATTTGCATGTTTGCAAAATCCTACAATATGTATCCTTCCTCATATCAGAGCAATCAAACCAATCATCAATCCATCATCCTCCCTATGGAAAAAGGTACGTGATATACCCATTATTTAATTGGTACTTTTGGATCTTTGTTTATCTTTTGAGCTTCCTTGTTTTACCTTCTCATGGTCACTGTTAATGTTTAAAAACATTTATGCTTTACAAAGCTACCAATACACCTTGAGAATGATTTTAAGAGTGGTTAGCTCCAAATATAGGATGATCTTCAAGGTAACTGGACCAACTATAGGGACAAGACTACCCTTTGCACTTTTGGCTTTGAAAAACCAAGGAGGGTTCACCTAATCTAGATAAATATTCAACTCTTCACAACTCTTTACAACTATAGATTTTAACAATAGATAATGGTAAGAAAGTGTTAAATGGTAACCACTCATTCATTGACTCTCCTTTACCATGCAGGACAACAACCAAGAACCAAAAAAATAAAAAGGAATAGAGATGGTTTGTTGTTTAAAAGGGATAGAATATAGCCAAATCCAACTAGACATATATCAGTGTAGAATATGCTAGTTCCTGATCATTTCTCTATCCATTAGGCAATAGATTCTACTATAGATGCAGAACACAAGGAACAAACTACTATCAAAGATTCAAAGCCATAAATATAGATAACCCATAACAAACACTTTTTATAGGATCCTTATGTATACAAACCAAATGAACCTATGTAATATCCAAGCATTACTTGATTTGATCTTATATAAAAGCTAAGGACTAATGACATATACATAGACAAACTCCATGCAATGAATCAAAAAAATCACAATTCAAGAGATAGGTACCAAGGAGAGACTTGAACATGGAATATTATATTAAGTATAAGGAATCATGTTCCTGTTTTAATATGTTTCAAAACATACACCTGTTCAATAAATGAAAAAGACAAGACACTTCTATTCTATCTAGATACAGTCTAAACAATCTTCTATACTCTCACTGGAAAAAGTATGCAACCTAATGCTTTGCTATACTTCCCCAATTCTCCAGCCCCCTCTAAATGATCTTGGAAATCCATTCATAGATCAAGGATTGCAAAAAGCTTAGGATCATTTAGGGTTGGGTTAAGAACCAAAAACCAGATTACTACAAGACAAAATAATAACTTCTTACAACCACTAGCTTCTTTGTCTTCATCAAGTAGTAACCTTTCTTCACTCCTCTCTGCATATAATCTGATTTGTAGCCACCATCTATCTTGGGTAATTGAAAAATACTCCTTTTGGGTTAATAAAAGTCTTACAAATCTGATCAGAAATCCTAAAATATAATTTCTCATCATAAATGCACTTTGAGGATGTTTGAAGCAATCAGATCTCATCCTAGCAGCATACCACAACTGCATAAAAATGACTAAGAAAATCATATTTTATCTCCATCAGTAAAAGAAACAAACCACCACTTCAAACCCTTATGAAAATAATTTTAAATTTAAATATTTGATGCAACGGTCACAACTGGTGCATAAAACACCATTGACAGACAAGATTTGAACTTTAATCTTTCTTTAAAACATTATCATTGATCTCCTTTAAGATACCCACAATTTGAGAAAACAAATCACTTAAGTTTAATCAAAAATGCTTCAGACCTCCATGTGACATTATATTAATGGGTCTAAGGAATTCCTTATCCTTTCTTGACCTGCATTGACCGGCTTGGAAAGTTGTCACACAATCGTGATTCCGCGATGAGTTAAACAAACCTCAACATTACATGGAAAGATCAGGCACACTGTTGGATCTTTACAAATAAAATTGATCTTTATCTTCACTTAATAGCTCTGATCAGGACCCACCATGTGACACATGTCACGCAGGCGCGATGCCTCATATAATAACTACATTCATTTTTCTGATCTAGGCATCGCCCACACCATTAGATATCTCTTAATCTGACTTCCTATTAACATTGCTTTACCTCTGGCTGGGTCTCAACACTATCCACGTGTCACAGAAGCGTGATGCCTTGAAGACTATCTGTCAAGAAAATTATGCTCAAGTCATCATGCCAACCCTTAGATTACGTTGGATCTATCATTCCTTAACCTCCTTGACTTTGACCTACATTTAAACTAGGACATGCGTCCTTCAGGTGTGATCCCACAATGAGTAACAACTAAGAAAATTTCCTTCATGGGCTAGGGTGAACCATTAGATCTAATTACATCTTATCGATCCTTAACCTACCACTGGCTAGGTGCCTACCGCCATGTGTCACCCTCTGATTCACTCCATGTGGAACTCTCCTAGCCTTTGGTCCTACAATATACCTCACCACCTGTGCCACGTGGCACCACCTAATTTGCGAGGACCTCTGTCACCTCACCATCCTACCTAGCCAACCTTGCCACATGTCACATCATTGCAATGCCGCAATCCTACTGGACCTGTCATGATTTGGATCGCTCCATGATACCCTACCGACACTTGTCACTCTTCACCCACGTCACCTGGGTGAGGAATTACAAAAGTAATCTCTTTTCTGCTAGCTGGCTGCTACCTCACTTCTTCGTCCACAATCCACTGGCCAAAAAGCCACGTGCCTTTCAACACTTAACCATCTTGAGCTCGGTTATAAAAATAGTAGGTTGTTCCACCGCGCAACCAATGTAGGACAAAATACCTTGCTAACCTCATGATCTCAAATTAACACTTGGAAATAAAGTGCGAAGCCTCAATGAATATCCTCCCTACATCTATCCTTTAATGATTTACACCCATCGCTCAATCAACTCAGATATGTCTATCCTTAACCCTTGTGTAAGCTTGACCACTTTCTACGTGGTGCTCAATCATGTTTCCGTGAAGGATAAACTCCTACTAACTTTTCAAAGAGGTAATGTGCACACTGTAGGATGGATCCTGAACTGTACTCACTTTAACCAATCACTGACGGGCCCCATGATCTAAAAACAAACACACTTCGACACAATGCAATGCCTTAAAGAATAACCTAATATAATCTAGCGTTTGAGGCTTAACACCTATTGTCAGAACAAAATGGACCTGCATGAACTTTAGCAACGCATAAATGTATTTTGGGAACCTCAGGGCTTAGGAAAAAATGAAAGTGTCCCCGTTAGGAAATATGATTTAGGAGATGGTAAAGTGAAAACCCACTGATAACGTAATTGAAAACATGGGTTAAAAGGACATAAGTGACATGAAAAGGGTAACAATGTTTAATAACATGTCAAAGGGTTTAGGGTTTCAAGGCTGTAAAATACTAAGGTGTAGAACCAATGAAGAAAAGGGCTTAAAACCAGGCCTAAACACTTGATAAAACATGACAAAGACCTTGGAACCATGAGAAATTTTATAGTTCTAACAGTGGCTCTAAATGGGGATGCATGTCTCTTGTAGGCATATCAAGATTCTAGAATCTCAGGGTTAAGAAGACCACCTACAGAAAGGGAGAAATAACCTACATTAGACAAAAAAAATAAAAGAAAAACCTACTCCTACTGCTAGAAAACATTTTCACCTCTTCTCCTTTATTACCTTGATTTGAAGGAGTCAAACTACGCTTGATGGCCCAAAGCCATCACCAAATTTATGATCCAGCTTGCCTCTGTCATAAACAAAATTCTCTGCTCCCTACTCTGGAAACAAGTTGAAAATGCCACATTCATCTGTCTGATCAGACCTACTACCACTTTCTATTAGCTCACCATTAAAAATATCATCAGGATATTCACCATTTGAGCCTATGTGGAAATCGGGGGGACTGTGAAAATGTAAATCATGTGGCATATGAATGTTTTATTCATCAGGTAAAATTTTTGTAGACCAAATGCAATATTTATCATCTTATGAATCATAGCCACATCTTGAAAAATCATCATCCAGCTAAAAAGGAAAGCACTGATATTCTTCCATATAGCTCGTATCAACATCATTGGATCTATCCACATCAATAGTTTTCATATTGTTAGTTAACAGATTTATCCCCAAAAGTAATCAAAGATGATCAATCAAAACAAGCCCCTATAGCCCTATGGGAAAAATCAATCAATTAACAATTGGGATTCACTTTGATGGTCAAATCCCTCTACATACAGGTGCAACTCCATCTTCAAAAAATTTCAATTATTCTTTCCATGAATCAATAAAGAAAATTTTATAGATAATACTTTTTACCCTAAAGTATCAAAGGTTCAATCATCAAATCTAACATGAAATACAAATCAGATAAAGTTACTGTAATGAAGAGATAAGATCCAGCCAAAAGACTAACATCTATAACTATTTTAAGATAAAATTATAAATATTCTAAATCCATTTCACTATCTGAATGAAACATAGCCACATATCATGATTACAAATGAAATTTCAACAGAAACTTGCATTCATAAACTCAGATGAACGCACCAACGCTATGATATATAGATATATGTATTATATTTCAACCAATATATCAAAATATCTTTCAAATCATAAAATGTTTCAAGTACATGGAAATACTAAGAACTTGCTGAAAATAAGATTAAAAAATTTCACTGACCCTTTTTGTCGATCATAATAAGCCATATATACCATGAGAAATAAACAATTTTTGGAATTTTAGAAACTAACTCCGTGAAAGAGTAAAAGTGAAAATCAGAGTTTAACATGAAAACTAAGCAACAAATATAAACAACCTAAAAACTGATCCTGTCCTACTATCCAATAGAGTATCTTGGTCTATGGTGTTGTCATGCAAGGTGAAGACTGGGATTGCATTTTCCTGCACTCCAGATGTTCAGTTGAAAACCTAACCACCAGCTGGTGATTAGGTACGCCAATGTGTGCAATTCTTTGTTTCCACACTTTATTCTCTCTACGAACTAGTACAACTTTATCTTTATGTGACTTCAGATGGTCTTGACATACAATCAACATTGATTCCATTTTGGATACATAGGAGAATTCCTTAGGTGTAACCATTTTCATCTGTTTCACCACAAAGAATCTATCTTTGAATGCTTGATTCATTTCATCTGGCTTTTGTAAGGTTTTACCGTCCTCTTTGAACAATTGCACTTTAATGAATCTGGGATTGTTATTCATTATACTTGTCAAGGCAGTAAGTTCTTTCATCAATTTGGCAGATTCGTCAATACACTATTTTATAACAGAGTTTCTCTAGTCTAAATGATCCTGCTAAACAAAAAGGATTTTATAATCAAATCCTGGGATTGGCCTCTCAGATAAGAATTTCATCACACCATATTTCTTGATTTTGTTCATCTAGGCCATCACCGCCATCCACTGATTCTTTTCTTTGTCCCATTTAGTCACCTCTACATTCAGACTATCTTTAGCAGCAACAACATCTTCATAGGTTTGGCTGAGATCACCTATATATTTTCTTCCATAATCAATCACTGAATCTAACCAACAGGAGTATGTTTCAGCAATCGACTTGTTATGCACAATCTATTCCTTCATCTATTGATTATCCAAAGATTTCATATCAAAGGCCAATGAGGTCTATTTTGGTAAGACCTTATCTGGATGATGAATGGAATAGATGTATTCATCCATCTGTGAGATTATTGATTTCATTTCCTTCTTTTTCTTTTCATCTTTCTAGGCCCTTGTTACAATTTTCTTGGTGGAGGATTCCACATGTTTAACATATGCTCCATGAGTTGCCACTCCCAAGTCAACTCTTTTGACCTTAAAATCATCAGCTGTTACCTCATTTGAATTCTTCTCATTCTTAGGAATGACAATTTCTGCAAACCAACATCCTGTCTTAGCATCTGTATCAATCATCGACTCAGTTTTAGGCTTTTTAATGTTCACTTCCTTGCCTAGACATCTTCTTACCATGTCATTACCAGGCAAAGAAATCAGAATGATACTCCTCTTTTTACTGGTAGAGGTGGGAAGCCATGCTGGTGTATTTGTTGAATCTTTAGCAGGGGGGTCTGCAACACAGTTGAATCAACAGATAAAGTGTTGTTGGTGCTCTATTATTTTCTCACTCCGCCACCACCTTCAATGTTATCTAGATTCATCACATCTAAGGTCTGATCTTCCATCGTGGTTTGTTCCTCTTCAACGGAATCCAACTCTACAAATTTAGGGTTGCTTGCAACTTTCTTCAACATTTTTCTCCTGGAATGTGTTTTCCTTGCTAGATTTGTAGATTTTGCAATTGAGAAAGCCTTCTTTGATAGATTGACCTCCAAATCAATTATACCTGCAATATCAAGTCCAACAGGAAAATTAGGAGGAGAGGTTTCATTTTCTGGAGACAGAGTACCCTAGGTTTGTATATGGATATCTAGTTTAGGCATCTTTAACTTGCCCAATCTTTTACCCCTCAACCATTTTTCTATTCTTCTGATCACATTAAAAGTTATGTGTTGAATACTATCCTCTTCTTTCCTATTCCAATCTATTTTTGCCAAGGGTTCATTCTGCACTCTGTTGCTGAATTCAGAATCTAGCACTTCCTCATCTTCATGCTCTGTAACTCCTTTAATGCTCATAGGAAGTTTCATTCCTATAATTTTCCCTAAAGTGAGGTAGGACCATAATATCTTGCAAACCTCAAACTCATCTTCGCAATCCTCCCAGTAGTCTTCCAATTGAGCTATGTGAGTGAAGCCTTTTTTCATGCCCAAATAAGACTTAGCAAAACCCTTACTGTCAAATTTTGAGTGTGCAATATATGTCTTGCATTTAAAGCTCTTGACTTCTGCTGCTAAATTTAGAGCATCAAAGGTGGACTTACAACATTAATGTCCCAGTTCTATAGGAAAAGAAATTCCCAAAGGCTGATATCCTTTGAAGATTTTATCTATAATTGCCAACTATCTACAAACCTCTGTGAGTACCAAGTGATATAGCACATATTTGTGTAACCTAAAAGGCTCACCCTTGAATCCTCCAACTCTAACATAAGTAAATCTAGGAAATTGAATAAAGAAACTACCATAAGTTTGAATTAGTTGTATGGCTTCATTAGGAAAACTTTTATGTAAGGTCTCACACAATTCAAAAACTAGATGACTCAAAAATACATCATTCACTCTGAGAAAATTCTTTGAACATCTTTTTAGCTATAGCAAGGGATAATAATCATAAATCTTAATTCCTGGGGATAAGGGTTCATGAGGTAACCCATACCATTGTCTGGAACTAGCTAGAATGTAAAATAAGAAAGAGGACATGTAGAAACCTCTCATGCCAATGAAGTTGGCTAAACCTTAATGAAATTTCTCAGCAATAAGCTCACACCAGTCTAGGAATATCTCTCCTTTTGTTATCACTTGTGTATAAAAGAAAATCCATTCTTCCCAGTGAAAGGTATGTTGATTCTCCTTAACCCTGTTTAATAGGATAACCAGATCTTTTATCTCAGGAATAAGATGCTCGTGAGTAAGAGGTTTTGGAAGAAGGGATTCACCCCTCTTAGAATCTAGCAACCAGGCCTTTGCAATTATATTTTTGTATTGTTTCTTCTTCTCTATGAAGAATGAATAAGCTGTGCTAATAGTCCATACTTCATATTCTTCCTTATCTAGAATTCCCATGGTAGACATTACTATTTCCCTATCAATCCTTACTAAAAATTCACCAGAATTAGTGCAAATGCACTTTTCATTTCCATCATAGTGATTCATACATTCCATAACCAGCTCCTGACATGGGGTTATAGTTGGAAAAGTGATAGCTTCAATCAAACCACTCTGGTTATTTTTTTCTTCTATAGAACCTTTTCAGGGATTTCTCAATCTTCAGAGAATTTCTTCAATAGTTACATTCAGAAGGGTCATGTCTTCTAAATATGGAAGAGAAATAACTAGACTAGATGAGGACTCCAACTTAGGCAACGAAGACTTGTTATACTTCATCTTATCTAACAATAAAAATTCCAGAGCAAGAAGACAGGAATTTGAGAAGAAACTTGAAAACTTTCTATTCTTCAACAAACTGCTTAAGCTAGAAGTTCATAGTTCGATGACTCACCAGAATTAATGAAAATTTCAGTGCTACAACCTTGAAATTACCTCCTCCGTCTCTCTGGCTCTGTGATGATCAAAGAAATCAAGACTGAGTGAGAAAAAATAAATATAACCTTTGTTTATAAAGGCAAAAGATCTCCTTGGATTCGCGACACGCATAAACTTTCATTTCATTTGCGCAAATTAAATGGCAAAGTGACATTGTTCCAATGCCTCATTAATTAACTGTCTTTTCACACCCTTATAATTTGCACCATAATGATTAATTCTCCCAAAAAAGGTATGGTTGATTACAATTTGAAATGCGTCAGCTTGTTATTTTATCTGTACCATCAGTACCTTTTTTTATTATCAAATCTGTTGCAGATCTGAAAAAGAAAATCTTTAGATTTGAACTTTTGAAATGGAAATTTCAAAGTTCCATTTCAAAAGATCAATTGAAAGTTCAAATTGAAAAGATAGACTTGACCATAGATGTGACGACTTCTAATATTGACGACAAAGACTCAACTTCCGCTTGCACTTGTGTGATTTGAACTTTGAAAGTTCAATTAAAATTTCAAATTGAGGAAAACCACCTAAAGGAAAGATAGCTAGAACGAAGCTGTGACAATGCTAGATGCGCAAGCCACATTTGAACATAGAAATTTGAACTTTTGAAAGTTCAAATTGAAGTTCAAAACAAAGTTCAAAACCCGAAAATTCATAACAAAGAGGAGAAATAAACAAAAAGACACCAACAATAGAATAATAAAACTAGTGTAACACATATCAAAGGAAAAATATCATATTCAACTTCATGATCTTCATGCAAACATTGAGGAAACTCATAAATTGGCACATAATGTATCCCACTTTCTATATGATAGGAGACAACCTTTTGGGAATCTTCAAGATCTATCTTACCATAAAAATTAGAGACCACATGTATATTATATTTACCTTATGCAAGAGGAGACATAATAATACTTGAAAAAGAAGAAAGTTCAACACTATCATCTTCAAAATATGAAAACTCCACGTCATGATCCTTACTCTCCTCTTCAGTAGAGTAACCATCCTGTATTCTGTCGTTGATTTGGATATTCATATAAGAGTTCCCTAATGAACTCACTTGTAAATTATCTAGCTTATACAAACCATTATTTTGTATGTTGGAGGGAGAGTAGTCATCCACATATTCATCAGGTATATGCACGCTTGGAGCAATACAAAAACCATCCTGCTATGGTTTAATGAATGATTTAGAATATGAAAAAGACTCATAATCCACATAATTATCCCAAGAAGTTTTCAACATTATGTCAGGAACTTCCTCATCCTTTGAATCTAAAAATGCTCTGATGCTTTCATCATCTGATAGGTCATATTCGATCTTGTTGTAGCTTAATGACACAAAAGTACAAGGAAAATTAAAAAATACACATATCTTGACCATATGATATACATTCTTTGTTAAACTCAATCTATGTTGGGTGTAAGGATTCAGAGCTATCTTTTCTTGAATATATCAGATATTCACAAGTCAAGAACTCATAAATTTGTTCACTATGAAGTGAACCATTATCATCACTTTCACCCACTTCTAATATGCAGTTAGAAGTATCATCTTCATTTATCAAATCACTATCCTCTTGCTTACAACACATATCCTCTAAATCATGCTGAGAAGGAGTAACACTTTCATGATTACAAGAGAGCACCCACACTAGACACTTCTCTATCATATTGGTTTCCATCATTCTCAATATTAGTAACATTACTAGGTACAACCTCATCTGTAACCTCAAATTCATGATCATTAATATTATTTATCCACTTCCTAGTATGCTCAATACGTTCTTCTTCAAAGGGGCTGCCCAATGAATTGATTCAGGGAAAAAAGTTCCAAAAACAAACCAATATATGTAGACTCCAGAAAATCCTCAACACCCCTTGGAATCTCATCATATGCTTTAGAAAAATTTTCATAAAACAAATACAGTGATTTGATCCTCCTCCTTCCTACTATTTTTCTTAAAAACACTATTGTTACCTATGGAATCTTCTTAGGTTCTTCAACATAATTTATTGCCTGATGGTTCAAAAATTGCCTTCTTAATTGATCAACCTTGATCAACTATTGTCTTATCTCATCTTCCCTTTATTTTTTAGACCTCTCATGATCAATGTCCAATTTAGACATTGGATCCACTTGGAACCTTGTGACTCTTAGGTTCATTATGTCAACTAATACATACTTCCAATTGATTTTGAAAAATGCAATTCTAACCTTGAAGCATGCAAACCTCTATCCACACCTTGTTCCTTTTCTTAGTGCTTAAATCACTTAAAAATAAATCAATTTTATAAATTTGAAAACTAAAATACCTAGATGTATTGGAGTAGCTAAAAAATATTGATTTGAAGTCACCTCCAAATCACGTTTCAAAAACCTTTGGTAGAGTCACCATTTCTTTGTAGAGGAAGATTTTGAATCACTAGAGATCTCTTCACTCTACTATGATCTTCTTTAAAACCAAAAAACTCACAACACACCCCTAATAGGGTCTCATATATATTCCTTTTCTAACTGTGCTTTCAATCATAAGATCCCAAACATCTACTTTATATCCACTGCAGGTCCACGTTTTCGATTAGTCTTTGTCCAAACAATGCACACTGCTACAATCAGAGACCTCAGAGTCACCACTCACTAATTGTGAGATTTTATGTATATTGATCGGTTCTATTTAAGGTATCAAATACTAGGCAAGTACCATAACTCAGGGATTGGAAATCCGACTGAGAAGCTATCCTTATTTATAGAAACTCATTTAATTTATCAACCCAGGGACGTATTATTTGAAATGGGTTAGCAAAGTATATGCACCAAGGATTTTTACTCAGACCACGCTATGGCTGCAGGAAAACAAATTGCTTTCAAATGAAACTATTTTATGGCCGTAGGAAGTGAATTGCTTTGAAAGGAAACTAATTTAAATATTTAGGGAAAGGAAATGTAGAAGTGAAAACACTTGAAGGAACACAATAACTTGAAAAGACTGGAAAACATAATCATAATGCTTCGACAACTCTGCCTCTTTGGCTGCAGGAAGTACTGAACTATCCTACAGCTTTTGGCTGTAGGAGCCGTGTTAACACCTGAATTATAAAACCAAGATGTAGGAAACTTAAACTATATGAAAATGATCCTATCTAGCTAACACAAATTCCTCACTAGGTGGGCCCCCTTGAGTGAGTATCCAAATTCAATTGTACTAAACTGTGGATTTAAAAATTTATTCTCTATTGATAAAAAATGTGTTACAAATTCAAAAGTAAAGAAACAAAATGTAAACTATAACTGATAACACCATCCCTCTCACGTAGGAGTGGGGATTTATTTAAAGATAAACATCTAACTTCTATCTAGTCACACCATTAAGATAGGCAGAGATTTTATTACAACCCAACTAAACGTGAAAGGAAACTATAAAAATGGATATTGAATTGATCCATGAAAGAGGAAAGAAATGCTTTTGACAACAATTCCAACTTCCCACTCTCCTCTAGATTTCCTCAGAGAATTTATTATGATGCCTGGGTCTTTTCTTGTTTTCTTCCACCTTGATCATCTTGATTCCATCTATGTTGCGCCTAAGGTTTCCCCATATGCACCTGCTGCAAGACCGGGTCGAGCATCTAGAACATGGGCATGGTTTACTTGGTCAAGGTAAAAGTTGCTAATTTGGTGCACTGCACTCAAGATGTTAGAGACATTTATGATAACAAACATCAAGGTACACATTCATCATTTCATGTTTCAGCAACAAATTCATTCCAAAAAGACATAACTATAATTCCAAAATAAGTAATCTAGTATCTTCATCCAAGCGTAGCATGTTTAAGTATTTCCAATCACAAAATAGGTTTGGTGGTAGCATGCCACATAACATAAAATATAAGTAAAAGTATCTGGAAAAGAATAATAAGCATGATGAAAACATGGAAAAGATCCTAGCAAGAGCATGTCCTAGGGCTTTCTTCCCCCTACAAAGATCAATGCCTATCGTCAGGCACTGAAACATTCCCGATCTTTGCAAGTACATGAAGATCCCCTTCTTGTGTATCACCAGTCATAGAGGTTCCCATGCACCAATAATAACCATTAGTGCACTCCATTTTAGTTTCCCTGCTCATTTCTAGTTGTTCATCTACTTCATTTTCAATACAACTATATAATGCCCACATGAGAAGAGGAGGTTGGAAGGAAAGTGGAAACCACCTTTCAGGATAAGGCTGCCTAGCCAGGCATAGGTACCATTGAACTCTCTATACAATAGCTATTAATTTGATAAGACTCCAAGGTTCAGCCTTCTTTAATGTCAATGGTAATATTTTTCATCTTTGTGTCAATCCTTCTGCTGCCCTATTTCCATCTGATAATGAGAGCTACTCAAATGATGCAAATACCTCTTCCCTACTATTCAGTATCCTTTTCCAGTGGGTAGAGTCTTTCATCCCATATACTATCTCCATCTAGTCACAATACATCCTATGGGGGTTACCACTTTCTGGTCATAAGGGTAGTGTGATAGTTCATTCAACTTCCTTGTATTTTCTCAATTGTTCCCCATAGTTGATCTCATTATTGGACCAAGAAAGTAAAGAGGATAAGTGGACATCTCCAATAAATAGGAAAGGATTCCAATCAATATTAGAGGGAACAACCTAATTATGCAGGTAAATTTCACACAACAAATTCTAAACACAATCTGGGGACTAATCATATACAGTCACAAACTCCTATGGAGAATATATGCTTGTGTGTAGATCCCAAAGGACCCTCATCAATTTATACATGAGAAATTATTTTTTCAAACACAAAGCATAGACCCTAAGAGGTGGTTTGCATTCTATCAATTGTGGAATTAGATGTGTAACCGAATCTAATTTTCTCTGTAGCAATTGCATCTCTTGCTATTTCCTACCTAACTCCTTTTTTAACCAATCCTTTTCTAGCTCCCACATTGACTTTTCATATTGCATTTGATTAAAATAGTCAATGGAAAGGGAGTGTACTATTGCCTGAATCTTTTGAATTAGAGTAGCTATAGTGACCTATTCTATTGTTGTGACTATATCTGACCCATCAATGGGTAATTCTTTCAGGGTTGGATCTAGGGCATTTTTCCCTTAATCGACTTCCTGTTGAGAGGAAGGCATATTTGTTGTTTTAGAGTATTTTGCCTCCATGCATGTTGTTTCAAATTCACTATTTATGTGTCCCTTTTCTTGGTTGCAGGATCTATTTCCATGATGTTCAGAAATTTTGTACATGGGCTTCCTGCTTGTGGTTGTTCTTTTAAAGATTCCTTAATTGGATCTTTAAGAGATGACCCAGTCATCGCAGGTGCGTCCAGTTTGTCTACCTGTGGTGTGCTCAAATGACTACTTTGTTGGGGAGGATTTTCCATAGACACAACATAGTGCTTTTGTGATGTCTGTTGTTTCTTCATCAACATGGATGCAGGAGAAACATGGTTTTCTGATAAAACAAGAGTTTCCTCCTCAACATCCACAACTACCTTTTTCTTGCCCTTTTCTTTCCTCTGGGTACTTTGTTTGGTTTGTGGGGTCTACAAATCCAAAGAACCCTCAGTTTGATTGCTCCCTGGGCTAGGGTTTGGTTTACCCAAAGTTTTTTTCTTCATTTCATCCTTTGAAGAAGATTAAATTTCATGCATGGTCTCTGAAATAATGGTTTCATCCTCATCAGGTGCATCTTCCTTAGGAGCATTTTCTTGTGTTTCTTGTAATCCAGGTTGTTGCCCTTCACCTCGTAACTATACATGGGGTGCAATGATAAATTCATCCCATTTCATAGGAGAATTATTTTGTAAAGAATTCTCTACCATAAGTTTTATCAACCCATGGTGAGTAGCTACGTTTAATTTCCCCTTTGTGACTTCTTCTAAGCTCAGTTGTAACAAAGAATACAGGGAATTGGGTACATTGACAAGGTGATCATGCTGTAAATGATTCAATAGTTTAAAATGAACAACATGCAAGTAGGAAAATCACCCTTCACAAGTAATGTACCTTATAACATGGACAACCAGTCGGGAGTAATCTTCTGGAAGAGATGTTCTCTTTGCCCCCTGCTTACAGGTTTCCAGTGCAGTGTCTGTGGGCAAGTAGAATTCTTCCCTAGCCACTCATGCGCCATGTTCATGTGGAAAAACTTCACCCATAGAAAGAAGTCCTTAAACCTCCATAATCCATGCTTCTGAAGCTTTCACCCTTAATCCCTTTACATAAGCAACTCCATTCCTGTAAGTGCGCAAGTATTCCACTGTTATAGCTTCATCATAACCACAAAGCCTGAAAAAATAAGTAAGATAGCCAATGCGGTTAAGGACTTGGACACTTTCTCGATCCTACAATAAAGATGAGTGCTCCCCTGGCTCATAGCATATTGGTGGTCCTCCCATTGTTACTGAAAACTCTGTAACCTAAAAACTTCAAATCACTTGAAACTTTGTTTGCAACTGAAAATAGATTTTTCAAAACCCTGCTCTCTATATCCTCAATACCAATTATGTCCTCTTGTATCATCCTATATTTTTCCTAAGCTTAAGACTAAATAATGCTAGATAAATTCTTGGTGTAGGGTTCTGGGGATTATAACAAGGAGAAGTTTGAAAAACCAGAGCTGGAAATATAAGTTGGGTTTGAAAATTAAAAACTTAGCACAAAATTTTGCATTATTTGGGGTCGTCACATCAATTAATTACAAAATTACTACGTAGTACTGCTTACACAAGGGTTATTATGGAAAAATATGAGTTAATGAGTTAACAAACTACCCCCTACGAAAATTATGATAGGTGTCCTCACATGTGTGGTTAGGAAGTACAACAACACTTAGATGAAGCACTTATATTAATTACAATGGAATGTATAATAACATATAATGAAAATAAAAATGTTACAAACAATAAATGAAGGTGTACCTGGAGATTAATCATGAATAAATGCCCAAATCTAAAAATATCAGATGACATGTGCAAAGTGAAAAGTAATGAGTGGCATGATAATGATGGGACGCGTAAGTGAAAATGGGAGAAAAGATTGATGGGATGAGATATGATGGAAAATTTATTGCGGAGAGAGATATTTTTGTGGGAAACAAAAAATTTATTATGACTATTCTGTTAGAAACACTGAGAGGGAGGGGGGGGGGG
>MU217285.1:142076-154204 GCA_018584345.1 Thuja plicata | reverse complement strand
GGACCAGAGCTCTGATACCAATTGTTAGAAACACTGAGAGGGGGGGGGGGTGAATCAGTGTTTGTCTATTAATTACTTTTTAGCAACTTAAACATAAATCAAACATACATAGAATGAAGCTTAACATAAGAACTCATAAAACATTATATGATTACGGGGAAACCTTGATCAGAGGAAAAACCCAGTGGGAATTAGTACCCACAAATATTGTACTAAGTATAATGAACTTGTGAGAGTTACTTTTTCCTATTAGAAGCAGTCTTTACAATATGAGTACAATGACCTGGTTAAAGGTCTGACCCTATTAGGAGTCTTTTACAAAACCCTGTTAAAGGTATATGGCTCACTTCCTAGGCTCACTTCCCAATAAGATGAAGGCTAAAACCTTCTGAAAGATGATATGTACTATATCAAAATGAACTACTGTGATGACACTATTGTCTGATCAGTTCTGTGTATGCGCGAATGCTCTTACTCTCTTAAAGAGCTATATCATATACTGACTTCATTATACTATCCCTCTGTATCTTCCTCTTACATAATAATCGACACTTCTAACATTACTTTATATTACATACTTATATCTTCATATCCGAATAGGCGCGACCCAAAACACAACACTAGTCGGCGCTAAAAAAAAATATACAATGCTTTCAAACAAGTCAGCTCAAGTGTGTTTACTACAATGATAATTACATCATTACAAACATATAACAAAAGGCACTTAGCCATTACATTAAAAAATAATTGACGTTGATCAAAACATTAGTCGGCTTCCATGCTCTATCTTCTAGATTGCTGGTCTACTGATCTACCTGTAACTTTGTCATACTGTAGTTCCATACTATGTGTGTCTGGATGTAGCATGTACACATGTCATACAACTTATATCTAAATGCGCATAAGCTGAATCAATCTCTCGCACGTGCGCTGATGTGTTGATCACTGAGTATCTCTATCTTCCCTATTTTCATACTTAATCATTTTGTCTTTCATGACAGAAACTAAACATGACTTTGTTTCCATGATGACAACACAAAATGAGTCATGCATCCTCAGGAAGTCAACTTGCCAACATATTCTGTAGTGAAGTCAAAGAGACGACTGAAGCAAAAATTTTCCCAAATTGGCTGCAGGAGTGTCTTCAGCTGGAGGAGGTCCATCGGCTTCAGGAGTGTCTTTAGTTGGAGGAGGTCCATTGGCTGCATGAGTGTCTTCAAATTGCCACATAAACTCTTCTTTAGTGGTGGGTGTATAGTACAAAAAGAGTCTGTGACCATTGACCAATAACTTGAAGCGAACACGGTCAATTGTAGACAATTGCACTGCACCATTAGAAAAAACTTTGTCAACCTCATAAGGGCCAAGCTAATGAGTTGTAATCTTACCTTGATTCTCTTGAAACCGGGAGTCATATGGAAGTGCCTAGTCACCAAGAACAAACCATTTATTTTGTATGTGTGAATCATGCCATTTCTATCATTGAAGATGGATCAATTTGGTGTTCTGTAAAGCTGCCTTGTGGATCTCATCCAGATAATTAAGCTACAAGAGCCTCTCTTACTGAGCTATAGGAAGATTTAAGTTGAGCTTGAATGCTGTGTGTAAAGTTTTATGCTCAAATTTGATGGGCATTACAACATTCTTTCCATACACCAACTCAAAAGGTGTAAATCCAGTAGGGGTTTTCCATGTGGTGTGACAGGCCCACACAACTTCTTGTAATTGACCACTCCAGTCTATTTTGTGCACCTGAACTATCTTAGTGAGGACGGCCTCAATTTCCCTATTGATGATCTCAGCCTAACCATTCACCCGAGGATGATATGGACTAGACCTGTGGCTAATGTTGTAGTCCTCCATAAGTGTAGCGATCAGATTAGAAGTGAACTGAGCTCCTTGATTTGTGACAAGTTCCCGTGGAACACCATACCTGGTAAATATTTCCTCATATAAAAATTGTGCAACCATGTTATCCTCATAGCCTGTACTTCCACTCATTTAGTAACATAGTTAGCACAAACCAAAATGTAAGAGTTGCCATTTTATGGAAGGTGAATTGGTCCCAAAAAATCTACTCCCCATTTATCAAATGGAGTGATTATTACCTGAGAAAACATAGGCATTTCATCTGATTTGGTGGGCCGGTCCATACACTGACATCTATCACACTTACGGGTGTAATTAGATGCATCCTTATAGAGAGTGGGTCAGTAATAGCCAGTATTGAATATCTTCATGGGTGTTCATTTGGCTACAAAATGGCCACCACAAGGTTCATCATGGTAGGCATGGAGGATATCATAGGTCTCATCTTCACGAATACACCTTCTCAAGATTTGATTAGGTCTAGTGTAGAAGAGACAGTCGGCTAGCCAAGAAATTTGAAAGTATTTTCAATTAATAGCCTCTTTTCCTTGGAAGAAAAATGTGGGGGTACCTTTTGAGTAACCAAATAATTGGAAATATTGGCATACCAGGGGGTATGAGTGGAAATAGAAAATAGGTGGTCATCTAGAAGGATTTCATTGATGACATGTGGGTCATCATCATTCTGAAATCTAGAGAGAAAAGAAACCACTACATTGGTTTTTCCTAGTTTATCCACTATCGTGATGTTGAACTCTTGTAAAAATAGGAGCCATCTGGAAAGACTTCCTGAAATAGAAGGCTTGTTCACCAAATACTTGATGGTTGCATGATTAGTATGCAAAAATATTGGGTAACCAGTTATGTACTATCAAAACTTATTCAGTGCATAAATTACAACCATGAGTTCTTTTTCAGTTACTGTGTAGTTCAACTCTTCACCCTGTAGATTCTTACTTATAAATTAGATGGCATGCTCTACTGGTCCATCTTTTTGTCCAAGAAAAGTGCCCACAACATGGTCAAAGGCATCTATGTGGATGTGGAATGGTAATGCCCAATTAGATCCTTTAAGAACTAGTGCCTATGTAAGTACATTCTTGGTGTAGGATAACCTACTCTAGACTCAACAAACAATGACCTTATGAATCCTAAGCATATCTAGCTAGTTTAGTTATATTAGTCAGGCACCTAGACCAAGTTGTAAGGCCTAGTTCCAGGATTGGCACAATTATAAGCCCCTGGCTAACTATGGTCAAAAGTGGTCAATGGGCCTAAGATCATAGGATTTTAGTCATTTTCATGTTTTTGATGTTTTAGATCCATGTTGGATCACTAGGATAGGTTTAGACCAAGTTTGGTCTCCTAGGGAGCAAAAGTTGCAAAAATGTTGTAAAAGTTGCTTAGCAACTTTAACAACTTCTTGCCAAAAGTTGTAATCAAAGCCCCCAATGGTCATATGGTTTAAAATTTGGTTTTAATCGATGGGGGAAGCCTTCAATAAGCCCTTTCAGGTGGGTGGAAGGTAAGATGTGTAATTTTGGCATTTGAATCAATAAAAATAAACCAATTCTCTACAATTCTCAGGAATAGTGACCTAGTATGGACAAGTATAGACCAGTGTGCTTGAATCTTTGAGACCAAAAGGTTGTTCATCTAATATAATTTCATTTTCAATTGGATTCATGTTCTAATTCATCTTAGTTTGGGAGATATCAGTGTTTCTTGTGGGCTTGGCTGGGCTGAAGGCCTCCAATAGGATTTCGAGAGGGTTTGATCTTTTGACCCAATTCCACCATGGGAATCTGATGCCCCTTGGTGTAATTTGACCTTTGTTTATGCACTTTCAAAATATGCAGGTTAGAGGTGGAGTTCTGCAGGGAGTTGGTTTTGCCACAAAGCCCTAGGTGTACATCTCTATGTGTGCACCAATTTGTGACTTAGGATAGTCACTATAACTTTTGGTTGGGGATTCACCAAGACTCCAAAACCTAGATTCTGAGTTCTTTTGTATGTCCACACATGCCCCCATACTTATTTTGTGCATTGTCTGAGGAGGAGCACTTGTAGTGCATTTGGAGACCTAATTAGGCCTATTAGCCCAGTCTAACATTGTAACAACAGTGACTTCTATTTTCCTCCACTCCTTGGTGTTTGGATATGTTTTATAAACCCCAAAAGGGTATTATAATCCCTAACCAATTCAATACCTCATTTGGAAGCATTTTGACTTATGTTCAAATTTCCTTCTAGGAAGGGCTACAAGCCAAATCCTTGATTTGTGAAGCAACTTAGTGCTATGGGTTTCTTGTAAATGAAAGAAGCATTGGAACTAAAGGAATAGGACCTAAATAGGATATATCTATTATTGTAGGCCACCCCTAGTCTTACAAGTCATTTCATGGGGTTTGGTTGTCCATTGAGTTAAGGAGACCTCTTAGTAACTTCTCAATTGTTGGTCTTTTGGGACTTGGTAAAGCCTAGTGATTAGGTTGCCTTGGGTGTTTAGGTTGTGATAACCATTTCCCCTAGTCCTTACCATACTTGTGATAAGTATTGGGCACTTGGATCCCTATTTGGGTAGTTGAGACCTTGAAACTCACCAATTGTCACTGTTTGAAGGCTTCTGCTTGCCACTTTGCATCAATTCTTCAGCTGTAGGAAGGATTCTTCACACGATTGTGTCCATAGAAATTATGAATCCTTTGTGAGAAGGGAGTACATGGGCCAAGCTAATTTGATGGGATCCTTAATGAACCACTAGTAGTAACCAAAATGCCCCAGAAAGCTACGAACATCCTTCTGTTTGGCAGGAGTAGGGAGGTTCATGATGACTTCAATTTTCACTAGATCCACTTGTATTCCTTTGGCAGAGATGTAATGACCTAACACCTGTATGTGGTAAATTTGGCATTGTTAATCAACCATACACTTCAACATAGTCCTTATTCATCAAATACACACAAGAATGCATATGAGATTATTCATCTTGCCTATCTGTATGATTTGACCTGTTGCCTTCTATCCAGATGGGGTTTCAAAATAGCTCTCAGAACGAGAGTCTCACAACCATAGAACAATCTAGAATGAAGGATTTATGCTTCCATGAATGCAATGCAATGATTAATCTAGAAATGAAACATGCAAGATTAATCTAAATGATCCATTTAACCTAGAAATGAGATTAAAACTATGCCATGATTTCAATGAGATTATTCTAGAAATTAAAATTAATCTATTGCAAAATGAGATTATTCTATATGAAATTATGAACTAAGAATGTAGTAACAATTCAGTAGTCTAACAAAGCATATGACTAGAAATTTAGGAAGGGTTTTGAATGAGAAATGGGAGTTCTTTTATAGACTCAGAGGTTGTTTAGAATAGAAAGTTTCCTTTTTGAAATAAAATAGATAGAAAATCTAGTTTAAAATAGAAAGCTTTCTTTAAAAGAACAATAAATTGTTTTCCCTTTGCTTTAACTATTTTCTTTCTTTGATTTTAACTATTTTCTTTTTGTTTTAACTGTTTTCTCTCTTTAAAGCACAGTTAATTCAAAACTTCTATTTTTGAACAGAGAGAAGATTTTTGAGAGAATATTTAGTTAATTAAATAAATATAACCTCATAAATATGTTTTTCTCAATTATTTGAATATTTAAATTCAATTATTGAAATGAGGATATTTATTTAATAATTAAATATTATGTAATTCCTTTTCATGTGTTTTAGCTAAAAAGGGTGAATTTAATTTAATTAAAGTGCTAGGACTTTATAATTAAATTAATTCAATCATAGGGTTTGTTTAGCCAATAGATATTTAGGAATTAAATATAATGTATGATTAATACAGATTTAGGATTTTCTACATTTGACACTTAGGTCGAGTAGAGTCAGTCAAAACTCAGAATTGCCTAGTATAATAGGACTTTGATGATTCAGAAGAATAACAAATATAAAAAAATTGGTTAAGGTTGTAAGATGCCAATTTTGGGGTGTTACATTTTTCCCCTCTTTGAATGGATGTGCGAGAAGCGCATTAATTCAAAGAATAGTTTGATGTCTGAAGCACAGAAGAATAGATTTCAAAAATTGATGATGCAAAGATTGATTGATGAAGATTTTAGAGCCATCTCCAGGATAGAGCTTAACTCTCCGAAGTCTAGGTTAGGTTGCCGAGATACCAGTCAAGTAGAGTTTTCAAGAATCATCTCCAGAATGAAGCTTGATCCTCAGGGATCTGGGTTAGAATGCCCTAATACCTAATAGATTAAGATTTTGAGAATCATCTCCAGAACGAAGCTTGATCCTCACGGATCTAGGTTAGAATTCCCTGATACCTAATAGATTGATATCTTTCACAAGGCTATCCCCAGAACGAGGCTTAACCTTCACGAGTCAGGGTTAGATTGCACCGATACCTGTCTCAAAAGATAGTAAATAGAGGTTTTTAGGACTATCTCCAAAATGGAGCTTAGTCCCCCAATATCTAGGTTAGATTGCCCAGACACTGGTTATATTGACATCTTTCACAAGGCTATCCCCAGAACAAGGCTTAAACTTCAAGAGTCAAGGTTAGATTGCCCCGATACCTAGCTCAAAAGATAGTCAAATCAAGATTCAGAATCATCTCCAGAGCGGAGCTTGATTTTTAGGAGTTAGGGTTAGAATGCCCCAATTCCCAATAGATGACAAGATGTAAGGAACAAAGATGCCCCTATTGATTGTGGAGTATCTAGTTTTGACTGTGAGGTACGAAAAATTGAACATGCCCCAAGTGATGAGATGCCCCTAGCAATGAGGACTTTTGAATAATCAGATCAGATTAATTGGAATAGATTCAATGATGTAATCATCCTGCCCCTCAGGAGTGAAAGGGAAATATGACACGTCATATGATGATGGAGAGCAATAAATTGCAAATAGATGTTGAATCGGAGATAAATAAGAACTCAGAACAGATTATAGAAGAATTTAGAAGATTCAGAATCAATTTTGAGTGATGTCGAGGTCTGGTTGACCAAGTTTGACTAGGGTTGACCAGAGTTGACTTTTTTAGAAAAATGTCAAAGATTTGAGAAAATGATGATAAGATATGATTTTGACAAGAAAGTGACGTTAGAAAGTCGATTGCACAAGCGTCCGATTGCGTCGATCCCAAAAATTTTAAAATGCAATTTTGAGCTATATAGAAGTGCCAGATTTTAATTTCGATCACGAAAATGGATTTAGAGCGCTCGAATTAGGTAATGGTGAAGTTTTCACACAAAACGAAGCACTTTGAAAAATTAGGTCAAAACCTATATATGGACCAAGAGGTCATTTTCAAATAATTTCAACCTTTTGACGTTTGTAAACAGAGCTCTGAGTGAAAATGTTGGTCCCTTACAACACGCATCGATTCAAGTGATCCAGGAGGCATAGTCGGCCGGATAGGTATGGACCTCCAGTAAGTGGTCAATAAACCTCTCTGTCAATTCCAGTTTTATTGTATTTAGTCAATTTTTTGTATTGTTTTTCGCTTTTTAGAAAACTGTCCGCGAGATTTTGCACGAAGTAGTTTCTTCACGCGGCTCGTAGGGAAATTTCATGCGAGAAAGTTCCTTCTTGCACCATACAGTGGGAATTCTCATGCGGGAGAGTACCTACGTTTGCGTGAGAAACCCTCCCATAGATGGTTTTTCTCACGCATATTGGCGGCAAAGTTCACGCGAACATTAAAGTTCGCGCATCCGAAAAAACTTCTTCGCACGAAAGAGTATTTTTTCGCATGAAATTCTGCTTCTTCGCATGGAGAAAAGTGAGCAGTGAGAACATGAAATAAGTCTACATCACATCCAATAGCATCTGCATCAGTGTTGTTCTTGTTTGTAGGATGTCTTTAATGCTTAATTGCCTCGTTATGCTTTGTTATCTTAGATTATTGATCGTGCACTGTTGTTTGCATGTCTTGCAGGTTGACTTCCCGAATATTGCATTCAGATCACACCAACCAGCCATTAGCAGACTAGTGGCATAGTTAGATGACACAGAGATAGCACATCTAGATAGTTTGGGCCTGACCTCTCTCTCTGATGTACCTGAGATTCGGGTAAATCATGGTTTATTGGGAGCACTTGTTGAGCATTTCCATTCAGAAATGAACACTTTCTACCTTCCACAAGGCGAGCTGGCAGTGACCCCTGAGGACATTTACAGGATACTGAGGATTCCCTTCTATGGAGCTAGGGTGGAGTATGAGGTGCAGGCGAGACTAGGGACACTGGCACTGAGAGAGATACTACAGGATGACCTTGTCTTGGGGAGAGCTATCCCATGGGAGGATCTCATTAGTGTGTATAGACCCACACATAGATTGCCAGTGGTATTAGCATATTTCCTTGGTTGCTATCTGATGCTTGATCATGGATAGCATGGTTTGGAGTGTGGCTAGGGAAAGATGCTACAACAGATGTTAGCCTAGCCTAGACATTATGGATGGGGTCAGTGATGACATATAACTAATTGAATGTTTGATAATGCTAAAATTGATGATAATGCAAGGCATTAAATCAATTAATGGTTTGTATTGTCATTGATGTCAACTTGATATAATCTATACGATCATGTACATAATGCCAAAGACTTTAGAGAATCAATAGAATAAAGGTTATGCTTTCAGCAATGCACAAAAGTCAAGTATTCACTAAGTGACAGACAATACTGATGGAGTGCACACCATCGATAAAGCCAAAGAAGAAAAGTCACAGTGATACCCGACGAGGTGAAGACAGTGTTGCCCAACGAAGCAAACCACAGGTTGCCTGACGAGTTGAAAACATAGTTACCTGACAAGTAAAAATCCAATGATGCCCGACAGATGGAGATCCCAAAGCTAACTGGAGTCACACCGACGGAACTGGCAGTTGTAACCGATGACTAACTAAAGAGTTGACCGATGGAACAAAGAGTTCAAAAAATGACAAAATATCTAGCTGACAAGAGCTAAAGATAGACTTAACTGGTTGTTTTCATTGTTTTATTCGACCAGAGTTAAGTGACTGATTTAAAGAAGATTTGTATAGTTGGAAAGAAGATAACTATGAGATAAATCAGGAGTTATGCTTTAAATCAGATTGGCTAGATTATTTTTCACGCCAAGAATCAAGAATCAAGAAACAATGAATATCATGTTTATATAAGAGACAAGCATTATTCATTCCAAATATACATGGAAGGGGAGTGAATTGAAAGAGGATGCTGAAGAGAAACTAATTTAGGATAACTTCATACAGTCCTAATCAATCAAGCTAAGGGAGAGCTAAAGAGTTCTGCAAACATCGACAAACAATGAGCATAGCATCATAGAGAAGAAAGTGTGGAGCACAAAGAATTAAATTGATACATTGATCAAAGAGATAATGTACTTAAATAGATCTGAAAATCAGAAATTCAAGTTGCATTAGAAACAGGTCATTTTGTTTCAGTTTAACCTTTGAAGCATCAAGTCTCTTAATAGAGCAGGACTCAATGGTCTTATATATATTGAGGTACATCCCAAGGAGTGCCAAAAAGGTTGATTCATGAAAGTAGCACTATATTTTCCTAAAGCCTAATGACATTCCAAGAAAGAGGCTGATTCAAGGATGGTACCAAACTGAGTTGCCCGATACTAAGTGACAACCTATATGTATAAAATCCTCTAACAAGGTCACACCTATCAGTGTGTTTGTAACCTTTAACAGGGTTGGCTCTTAACAGGGCTCACTTCATAAGAGTGAAAATTTTGGGTACTGGTCCCAGTGGTTTTTTCCCTCAATAGGGTTTCCATGTTAAAATCCAAGTGTTATGTGTGTATGGTTTATTACTTTACTGTTTGTTAGAAACATTGAGAGGGGGGGGGGGGGGAANATTTTGGGTACTGGTCCCAGTGGTTTTTTCCCTCAATAGGGTTTCCATGTTAAAATCCAAGTGTTATGTGTGTATGGTTTATTACTTTACTGTTTGTTAGAAACATTGAGAGGGGGGGGGGAGTGAATCAATGTTTGTCTATTTATTAATTTTTAGCAACTTAAACATAAATCAAACATACATTTAATGAATCTTAACATAAGAAATCATAACACATGATATGATTACGGGGAAACCTTGATCAGAGGAAAACCCTGGTGGGAATTAGTACCCACAAATATTGTACTAGTATAGTGAACTTTTTAAAGTTCCTTTGCTCTGTTAGAAGAAGTATTTATAATGCAAGTACAATGACCTGGTTAAAGGTCTGACCTTGTTAGGAGTCTTTTACATAACCCTATTAAAGGTATATGGCTCACTGCCCAATAAGATGAAGGCTACAACCTTCTGATAGTTGATATACACTATATCAAAAGTGAACTACTGTGATGACACTGCTGTATGATCAGTTCTGTGCATGCGTGAATGCTCTTAGTCTCTTAAAGAGTGTTATATCATACTGACTTCATCATACTTCTCTTCTATATCTTTCCCATACATATTATTTGACACTTGTAACATAACTTTACATTACATACTTATATGTTCATACCTAAATAGACGCGACCCAAAACAAGACTATAGTCAGCCCTAGAAACATAATACACAACACTTGCGAGAAAGTCGGCTTAAGCTTGTTTACAACAATACTAATTACATCATTACAAACATATAATCAAAGGCGCTTGGCCATTACATAACAAAATATTTCATGCTGATCAAAACACTAGTCGGCTTCCATGCTTTGTCTTCTGGACTACTGGTGTACTGATCCGTCTGTAAATTCTCCATACTATCATGCCATACCATGCGTGTCTGGAATTAGTATGTAGACATCACATAGAACATATATCTGAACATGCATACTCTTATTTGATGTCTTGCACGTGCGCTGATGTGCTGATCGTTGTATATCTCTGTCTGTCCTATTTTCCATACTTAGTCATTTTATCTTCTAAGTTATCTTTGATAGAAACTTAGTATGAATTTTTTGCCATGATGACAACACAAAATAAGTCATGCAACCTCAAGAAATCAACTTGCCAGCAATCTCCCCCTTTTTCATTAATGACAACAAAGGAATGTGGCCAAGTTACTCAAAATGACTTAACACAAAAAATAACTGTATATCATTGCATATCTTAACATATATATATATTTCTCCCCATATATACACATTCTCTATATACATTACTCCCCCTTTGAAATTAATGGAAAAGGTGTACAAAAATTGTAAGTCTTCTAAATACTTACTCCATGTAAACATCAGGGTATACAACCTGAAGAGATTGGATCTCTTTCTGCCAGAATACCTTCATGGCTTCAACTGTCTAAAGATGCCTGCATAAGGCATATGTCAGTTTCTCCATCTTCATCAAATCCATGCAGGGACCTTGATCATATGTCACAATGGTGGCATCAATCTATTTGATGTTCTCATTTAGAACTGCTAGAGAGGGCGCAAGTGCATTTCTCAATTGAGTTTGTCTGACTCTTATCTTGTTGATCTCCAACTTAGCCTTTTCAATTTTGTTCAACTAACCTTGATAGACATTGTTACATATGTTCATGTCTTGGGTAGATGTCTCAACTGATTTTCTGATAGTGTCCACCATGATCTCAGCCTCTTCTATCTTCTTGATATGTTCAGAGGTGAACTTCACTCTGTCCATGCAGTTAGCTATAACCTTCTTTCCCTTAGCTGCAAATTTTTTCAATATGGATTGCCCGATCTTTAAATATTTTAAGTCTAAGGTAAAATTCTTTACCAATTCATTCAATCTGTCCTTTTTATATTCATCTTCTACAATTCTAGTAGCATAGTCTACTAGATCTGTAAAGTGTGCTTTGAAGCTTGTTAGAATGCAGTCAACATCTTCAACTGATTGAATCTTGGCTACTTTCTTGTCCGTAGGTACTAAATCATTTAGAATGTTAACTGATTCTAAGAAAAGAGGGTTCCTCATAACTTTTTTTTCTTTTTCCTTTTCCATATCTAGCACGTTGATCTTTATTAAGTCCTCTTCTCCCCATGCATCTAGACTTGCTGAGTCACGAGTTAACCTTGACAACAATGAAGTAGAGGGTAAAGTGGATGGAGTAAATATAGTGTTTTGACTAGTATCCATGCATTCACTCTTTAATGGTTTCTCCTTGATTGGTGTCTCATTATCTTGAGTATCTTTTTCTTCATTCAAGTCAATTGGATCATTGGAGGGACCTTCATCTTGTTGTATAGATGTATCATCAGTGCACATCTCTTCAGTTCTT
>MU217285.1:66740-90214 GCA_018584345.1 Thuja plicata | reverse complement strand
GGGTGTATTTGATTTAATTAAAAGTACTTTAGGACTTTAGGATTAAATCAATTAATCATAGGGGTTTTAGCTAATAATCATTTTAGATTTAGGAATTAAATTGTAATGTCAGATTTATGCAAATGTGAGTTTTCTGCATTTGAAACTCAGTCGATTAAAGTCAATTAGGAGAAGAATTTTCCTAGAACAATAGGACTTCGAGGATGAGAAAATGCACCAAAATTGATTAAGTTATTAGGTGCCAATTTTGGGGTGTTACACTTACTGGTGCCACAATGCAACCATAAGGATATGAATATGACTTTCATCAGATAAAATGTAGGAAATGAACATAAGCACTAGGGCACAAAAGCCAAGATGACTTGAACATTGTTTCCAGTTAATGTTGCAAGAGTACACCAGTATCAAGGCATTCAAAGCCAAGATAACCATGAGTACGATCATGCATAAACAAACAAAGCAATAAAAAACATGGAAATAATAGGAAAGTATATAGTACCAACCTCACCATGGCATACAAATAAACAAGATCGAGGGATGTGAGGCTTTTACACCTTAGTGCAGGAGCTCTTATCACATACACCCTATTTATTTGACATTGCTGGATCATTGGGACTACACCAATAAGCAAAAAACAAAGAAAATATCAATGAAATCCATGAGAACAGATAACATACAAAGAAAGATTCAATCATAGCTTAGCCAGTTTCAAAGTTTTCAAATATGTATGTGTATAGGGTGTTGAAAAACACCGTTGTGCTTGTGAGTGCATTGTGTTTGATTGTTATCAATAGATTTTTATGTTGTGATATCTGATGTGTGTTGAAAAACACAGATGTGTCCAAAGATAGTGTTGAAAAATATTGTTTATGGTGGTGTTGAGAAATACTAGTTTGTGTCAGTAGCGAGTTGTCCTACAGAAGTGACAAGATTACTGACTCAGGTGTAAACCAAAGATGTGATCAAATGGGGGACCCATGCCCCCAAGTAATGATGAATGAATTAACGTATGTTGTGAGGATAAACTAGATGTGGTTGCCCCTAGGTGTATGGCATTGGATCAGAGTCAAGTCAGTAGGGTTCACAAAGGAACCAAAGTGTCACGAAAGTGATCGAAAGCTATGTACAAGCTAAAGAAAAGAATCATCAAGACCCAGTACTGATAGATAGAGCGTTTGAGTATGACTCCAACTATAATAGATGTGAGGAATCTCAATAGTACAATGATAGTAGGAAGACGTAGTGATAACCATTGGTGATTGATGCGAGAGAGATACTCAAGTGAAGAGATCGTAGTACTAGCTAGACATCAGTAGGAAGACGCAGTGAGAACCACTGGTGACTGATGTGAGGGAGATTCTCAAGGAAAGAGAACTCAGTATAAGCTAAGTGAAAGTAGGTAGATGTAGTGAGAACCACTAGTGACTGTCGTGAAGTAGATCCTCAAAAGGTTATAGGACAACACCCCCTAGACCAGGAGGGTTTCCTCGAGAGTATGACTAGTTTCAATCCATAGAAGTTGGTGTCTTGACAGGTAACTGAAAGCATGCAGAAAGAAAATGCAAGTAGGAAAGAAAATGCTTAAAGCCAAGTGGTGTTGTGATAGATATAGCAATGTGGAACAAGAGGCGCCTATTTACTAGGTTTTCATCTTCTTGGAAGAAATTCTTTTTTTCTACCCTGACGCCTGTTTGCCAAGTTTTCATCAATGGCACCTTTTTTTCTTTTCCTCTTTTTTTTGTATTTTTCAATTTTTATTTTTTTTTGTATTTTTGGAATATATGATTTTTTTGGAGATACATCAAAGTGCCTATTGCTAGGTTTTCACTAAGATGATCTTTTTTTTAGGACTTTTTCAGATTTTTAGATTTTTTTCAAGACTTTACTATATACATGAGCATACTGAAGATGTCTCAACTGTAGAATCATTTTAGATAAAGAGTGTTGATGGGCTCTTTGAGTTGTTCTCCCTCAGTAGTAGAAATTTGATAAGTGCCAGACCCAAACATGGCAGTGACAACATACAGACCAAGCCAATTTGGTTCAAATTTTCCTTTCTGGATCTGATGTTGTTGATTCTTAAGGTTCTCCCTCAGAACGAGGTCACCCACTTGGAAATCCCTTGGTCTAACCTTCTGGTCATAGCTCTTGGACATCCTTTTCTGATATGCTCTAAGGTGATCGAACACCACTTGTCGATGTTCATCAAGTAGTTCTAGCTCTTGTAGCTGAGATATTCAGTTATCATCATCAGTAATGAGGCCTTTCAAAGAGACTCACAGAGAAGGAATCTCAACCTTAATTGGTAACACAACATCTACTCCATAAACCAAAGCATAGGGAGTAGCCCCTGTTGGTGTTCTTATGCTTGTCCTGTATGCCCAAAGAGTTGGATTGATCTAGAGATGCCAATCTCATTCAGTTTTGTGTACTGTACAATGCAGGATTTTAAGGATTGTCTTGTTTGATGCTTCTACCTATCCATTACCCTAAGGATAATAGGTGGAAGATTAATGTTGAGTAATTTTAAACTTAGAGCATAGCTCTATCAAATCCTTGTTTTTGAATTGCCCCCCATTATCAATGATTATTGTTGAGGGTACACCATACCTACAGATGATGTAGTTGAGAATGAACATAGCTACTAATTTTCCATTGGCAACGGTGAGAGGGACTGCCTCCACCCACTTGGTAAAATAATATGTAGCTATGATTATGAACTTATGTCCATTTGAGGACAAGGAATAAATCTGACCCACCAAGTCAAAGGCCCATTGTTGAAATGGCCAAAAAGTAATGAAGGGAATGAGCTCCTTGGCTGGAGCATGAATCAGATTACCATGTAGTTGGCACTGTTTGCAAGACTTAGAAAACTGTGTAGCTTCTATTTCCATATCTGGTTAATAGTAATCAGCTCTAATAAGTTTACGAGCCAATGTTAGGCCATTAGAGTGAGACCCATAGATGCCTTCATGCACCTCTACTAACACATGTTTGGACTCATTAGGTTCTAAACACTTAAGAAGAGTACCATCTAGACTGCGCCTATACAAGTCATTAGCTATGATGACAAACCGTGAAGCACTACGGATTAAGTGACATTTCTTATTCCAGGTGTAAGTTTCTGGAACAATCTAGTCATGAAGGTAGGAAAAGATATGATGGTAGCAGGATGAGTCATCTCCAATGACAGAACATATCATCCGGGATTCAGGGGAATCATAGGCTAGGTAGTGTAACGTCTCCACTAGGAATTCATGTCAAAAATCATTTCCTGGCATCTATAGCATGGAAGCAAGAGTAGCCATGGCATCTGCTACTTTATTATCTTCCCTTGGAACTTGTTGAAATGTGATGTGAGAAAAATACTTTTTGAGGTCCTCAACCAACCATTTATAAGGCACCAACTTTTTATCCTTTGTCTGATAGATATCATTTACTTGATTGATGACTAACTGTGAATCTCCAAGGACATTGAGTTTGTCCACTCACCACTCAAGGGAAATCTTCATACCATTGATTAAGGCTTCATACTCAGCAATGTTGTTTGTATAAGGAAACAACATCTTATATGCTTTTGGTAAAGAGTACCTCTGAGGTGTAATGAAGAATATCCCAACACCTGACCCCTGTTGGGTAAATGAACCATCAAAAAACATAGTCCAGGATCGATGTGTGAGAAGTAATATGGAGTAATCTGGGAATTCAATGTGTAATGGTTGATGATCTACTAAAGGTGCTTCTACCAATTGATCTGTAATTTCTTGTCCCTTAATGGATTTCCTTTCTACATACTCAATATCAAATTCACTAAGAAGCATGACCCATTTAGCTAGCCTACCTGTGAGGGTATCTTTACTGAGAAAATATTTTAGAGGATCAATTTTAGCAATAAGGCATGTAGTGTGAGCTAGCATATAGTGCCACAGTTTTTGTGAAGCAAATACCACTGCGAGGCAAGCCTTCTCTATAGAAGAATATTTTGTTTCATATGAGACCAGAGTTCTACTATTGTAATAGATAGCCCTTTCTTTGCTGTGCTGATCTTCTTGAGCCAATAGGATACCCAATGATGTATCCGTAGCTGAGATGTAAAGTATGAGTGGCTTCCCATGAATAGGAGGCATCGAGATTGGTGGGTTTGGATGATAGTGTTTGATTTGTGTGAAACTTTCATCACATTCTTTGGTCCATTGGTAAGTCACACCCTTGTATAAAGTCTTGGTGAATGGTTGTGAATTGTCTGCCAATTGCAAGATAAAGCACCGGATAGACTGTAGTCAGCCTTGAAGTCCTCTCATTTGTCTGATATTCTTTGGTGGTGGAAATTCCATGATAGCTTGTACTTTCACAGGATCCACTTCGATGCCTTTTTTAGAGATGATATAACCAAGCAATTTTCCAGATGTTACACCAAATGCACATTTCTTAGGATTGAGCCTCAGACTGAACTGTTCCATGCGATCTAGTATAGGACCTAGATCTACAAGATGTTTCTCTCAGTGCATGCTCTTAGCTAGAGTGTCATCAACATAATATTCCATTATTTTATGCATCATGTCATGAAATATAGTAGTGACAACTCTTTGATATGTAGCACCAGCATTTTTGAGTCCAAAGGGCATGATATTCCAACAAAAAGTGCCCCATGCACATGTGAAAGAAGTTTTCTCTTGGTCCTCTGGCATGATCTTTATCTAGTTGTAGCCAGAGAAACCATCCATTAGTGAGTACATTTCATACCCTGCTGTCATATCTACAATCATATCAATATTGGGCAATGGAAAGTCATCCTTAGGACATGCCAAATTCAATTCTCTAAAATCTTTGCAGACTCAGATAGATTTATCATGTTTTGATACGGGAACAATGTTAGAGATCCATTTTGCATAGTCAATTACTCTGATGAATAGTGCCTTTAGAAGTTTCTCCAATTCAGCTTTGCCAAGTAGAGCCACATGTGGATGCATTTTTTGAAGTGTTTGCTTGACGGGCTTGACGCTTGGTGCAATGGAAAAATGGTGCATGATTAGATTAGGGTCTAATCTTGGCATGTCTAAATATTTCCATGCAAATTTTATCTTTTTAATCCGTAAGAATGTAATGAACTCCTCTCTTTCTTCCTCAGATAGTGATTGTGCCAAGTGAATGATCTGAGGTTCAGCTTCTATACCCAAGTTGATTGGTTGAGTTGGTTCAATAAGCACAGATGATCATTCCTAGAAATGACTCAGAAGTGCATCAAGTATCTCATCCTTGGGTGCCTCAAAGAGGTTTTCACCCTTGGATACATCTTTTATTTTGACTTTTTTAGGCTCTGATACTGCCACAATGTGGTTTTCACCATCAGAGCGCCTATTTTTTCTTCTTTTGATTTTGTGACTAAGACACTTGATATTAGCCTCAGTCATGTTGACACTTTCTTCGCTAGTGGAGGATGTTATAGGTTCGATAGTGTGGAGGTAATAGGCAAGAGTGTAATCATTCTGGAATGTAAGGACTTCATTAGATGGGGAGGTAGAGTTCCAGTCTATAAGCTCGGGATGAAAAAGTGAAAGAGAAGTGATGGGTTCAAGTGCGTTCATGGTATAATCATCAAAAGCATGGACAAGCAAGTCGAGACCTAAAGCAATCTCATCCAGAGGTATAGTCAAATTCCTTTGATTCCTAGCGACTGTAGTAGATGACACGTTAACAACTATGGAGTCAGACATGTTTGACCTTACACTAGACCCTTCACCTACTTCAAGAAGGTTTTCATGTGTGCGAACTATATCTATATCCCTGTCAGAGGTGGCGTATGATAAATAATCAAACTCATACTCATGAGAGTTTTTTTCATCATTCGATGTCATATCAAGAACATGAGTGAAATCAACCCTTTGTCCCCAGTTTGGATGAGTTCTACCTAGAACTTATGCTATGGTTAGATGAGCACCTTTTGACCTAAGTACCTCATTAGCATTTGTAGCATCATCTTCTTCTTTTGTAGTGAGAAGTGGCTAGGATTCCTGTTCAAATTGTTCTTGAAAGTGTGTTGGTATGTATAAATCACCCTAATGACCTAGATTTATAGTTTGTATTTCTTTCCACTCCTCATAGGTTAATGGAGCAAGTGAAGTTGTGTCATCAGAATCGATATCAGTTTCTACTGTACTGACATGTGGTATAAATTTATTTGGTTTAGCAAAGAATGCTACCAGGTCTGGAGGAATAGGATAAGGAAAACTATCCTCATAAGAACTGTCTTCAGATTCTTTAGTTTTAGATGTTTCTTCAGGTATTGGTTGTTTATCTACTCGAGGTACAAACTTGTTTATCCCCAGTTGAAATGTGAGTTTCTTGAAGCCTATACCTGTAGAGTCATGTGTTCTGTGACCAATAGCTTCAAGTGGTGTGACCAATCCCTTATGATTCGCACCTATAGGACCATTTCCTTTGTAGCCAAAACGTTGCATAACAGATAGACCTTTGCCATACTACTCAGGTTTTATGTCACAAGGTGTAGTGTTTTGTTCAAAGGTGTCTTGTCCTTTATAGATCCAAGCTTTGATAGCTCTATTTTCACCTTCTTCTTCTAATGGTACCGTGGCTTGTACATAGGTACCACCATACTTTGTTGGAGGAGGAACCGTAGAAGGTTTAGTGCTCTCATAAGGTCTCCCAAAAGAACGTGGAGACAAAGGCAGAGATGTAACAAATAGAAAAAGTTAAATCTGATATTCTCCCATGTTAGTTTCTTTGAGTGTCAAACTCTTTTCCATTTCTTTTAATTTAGTCTCAAGGAGCTCAATATATTCTCTGTTAGTAGGCACAAAGATGTCAGCAGATTTTGTGAGGGTTTTGCAATCATAGCATGTATTAGCGGGTATAGTCACTTCAGATCCTTGGAATAGGAACTTAATGCACTGATGGTACATTGAAGGGAGAGCCTAAATTTCATGGATCCATGTCCTGCCTAACAGAATATTGTATGCCAAAGGAATGTCAAGCACTTGACAAAGAACAACTCGTTCAATAGGGCCAACTTTGATTGGCAACACAACTAGCCCCTTAGATTTATGTTCTTCTTCATCATAGGCCTTAATAGTAATCTTTTTGTGGGCATCAATGTAGTCTTCACCATAGCCTAACTTAGTAAGGAAGCTTGCAGAGAAAATATTGAGGCTAGCACCATTATCTATGAGAACACGAGGAACACGCTTTGGACCAATCATGACTTCAATGTGCAAGGGGTTATTATGTGGGTGACTCAAAGAATGGTCATCTTCTTCAGAGAAAGAAAAGTAATGGGAGGAGGTCAGGTGACCTACCATGGATTGAAACCAGTCGAGATCAAGATCTTTGGGAGATTTTCCTCGGTGAGGGCTTTGTCTAGGATTTCCCTGTGAGCAGGGGAGATTTTTAGCAGCTCAAAAATAGTGATCTGGGCATTAGTACATTGCAATTGACTGAGAATTCTATAATTGATAGTATTAGATGAGGAACCTAGTTTTAGATTCTTATTGGCAGAGCCAACATTATCTTTGTTTGCAAGTTGTGTTGATGTAGACATAGAAGGCTTAGGGCCTTTGAGGATGATCTTAGCACGAGATTGAGTAGAAATATTAGCACTGACCTGAGACTATTCTTGTTCAGAAGAATGAGGCGTAGACCCTCACAAGATGAAAGGTGTTTTGGGCTTGTGAGTATCTTCCCTTCCCTTGAGAATGATGATGTTACAATATTCAGTAGAAACAGGTTCAACCATATTAATGACATTGTCATTTTTGGTGTATGTATAGTTGACCTTGGCATTAGTATTTTTGCCTTTAGATGATTCACCTTTTCCATGAGGAGGAAATGGGTCTTTGAAATCTTGGTGATTAGAGTTCTTGTTGTGTCCTCCCATAGAAATAACCTCACTATCAATGAAATCCTAGATTTTATGCCGCAATTTAAGACAAGTAGCCATTTTATGACCTTTATTTTGGTGAAAATCACAATAAGTGGATTCATTCCACCAAGAGGGTCTTGGTTGCAGATCATAAGGTCATGAATTATCTAGTGGAGTGAGTAAATGGTTGTCCAAGAGAGTTTTGTAAACCATATCAAGAGGTTCTCCTAAAGGAGTGAACTCACACTTGGTTCTAGGAGCCCAAGGTTTAGATCAAGAAAATTGTGAAGTACTCAGTTTGGAATCTTCTACAGCCTGTTCAGTGGCTTTGGATGCTTGCATCATGGTAGTGAGATTAAAGGCAGCCTTGGAAGGCTTGGGAGTCACATTTTCTACAACTCCATCATTCACAACATTCTGGTTCTTGTTGGGAAATTTGGGTTTATCTTTGCTTGAGGAGGAAGACCCTTGTTTATTTTCATTGTGTAAGGTCAATTCTCCTTTCTTGATCATAAATGTCTCAATTCTCACAGCTTGCTTAATCATGTCATCAAAGGTTAGAGGACCTTGTAGCTGTACTTGATACCCAAAGTTGGGGAGAAGATTGTCAAGAAATATATCCAACTTTTTAGATTCAGATATCTTGCGAGAATATCGTGTATAAAGTTGTCTCCATCTATGGAGAAATGCCAAGAAGGATTCCCCATGATTTTGTTTCAAGTTGCAAAGATCTTGGATATGAACTAGATGTTAGATGTTGTGAGAATAGTGTTGTAAAAATAAATTGGCAATTTCATCAAATTTTTTGATGTCTGTTGGTAATCTAGAAAACCATTCCATAGCTGACCCTCCCAAACTATGTGGGAAGAGGTGCATGAGGTAGGTAGTATCATGTATAAACTCCATAGAGAGGGCACCAAAATCCCTCAAATGATATTGGGGGTCAGATGTACCCAAGTATTTATCATATTTGGGGAGTTCAACTCCTTTGGGAAAAGGAGGCATGCATAGAATCTTATCAAACAGGAATGGACAAATGTTTTCCAGTGTGAATTGAGTGGTAGGTTTGTCTTCATCTTCATGAGTTGAAGGAGTTTCTCTTGTATGCCTTGCATTTGCCTTTGCAAGTGGGATTTTTCAGTTTCTTCCTCTTTCTCAACAAGTGTCTCTATCTTGTAATCAAAGGGAAGTTTGGCACCTTGGGTGGCTAATTCGAGAAGGTATTTCTCCTTCTCTTCTTTCATTATGACTACCATCATTCTCATGAAGTTTTTATTATTGCAAGCATCTAAGATATCCCCTTGGGTTATTTATTTCTCTTCATCAGGGGGAGGGTCTTGAAAAGTGTATTTACCCCTGGTTTTAGAGAGATCATCTTTGCTATGTTCACCTGATTGGTCATGATGCCATCTTGCTAGAATGCAAGTGTTCAAAGTGTAAAGACTCAGTATGAGAAAGTTGAGTGTTTTCAAAATTTGGTTCCTCTTGGAACAAAGGATTTTGAACCCGACTAAAATCCACTGGAAATGACTGTTTGATGTAAGGTTGAAGTACCGAAGAAGGAGATCGAGATGATTCCTCACTAGATGTAGCCGACAATGGTGTGGAAAGCACAAATTCATCTTGATTGATAGAAAGGAATGTTCTGCCACTATGAGTTATAACAGTCATAGACAAAGATTGTACAAGGGATGTGAACTAGGAAAAAACTTGAAACTATCTCAAAGTAAATGCACAGAAAGTGCCAAAAGGTGAATTATCCTTGGTGAAAATCATCGAAGATGGGCTAGAACAGCCAATAGATGACTATTACGACACAAGGCATGAAAACATAGTAGAAAGAGACCAAAAGATATAAGATGAGACCAGTTTAAGCAAGAATCACATAATTCTCAACCCAAGAAACCAAGTTTCAGACTGTGTGAAGATAGAGGGAAAATAAAAAAACTTAGATCAAAGACCAAATTTAGCAGAAGTACACTTGACAGACGAGAATTAGCTCATTGTTTTGAAAAAAATCTTCAGACTCGCGTGAAGCAGTGCATTCTTGCGCGAAGATTCTCACAGACTCATGTGAAACTATGCAGTCCTGTGTGAAGTTTGATGACAGACTGGTAAAAAAAATGATAGCACTATTGCAAAATGTTACGTGAATATTTTCAGCGTATCACGCAAAGTTTGTCAGATAATGATGCAAAGATGGCAGAATGTCATGCAAAACTATGCAATTTTGACAAATGAAAGTCTACAGAATCAGACAGTTAAGACCAGATTACATTTCTTGAGATAAAATCATGCTATTTCCTTACAGATAGTTTTGATTTACAGATCATTTTGGACATGTTCAAGTTTGATAGTTTGTGTGTTTTGACGATCGTTTTGACTTTTCAAATGATACACCCAAGAAAAACACAATAAATAGAGTTTTTGTAGTACCAAAATAGAAACATCACAATCCTAAGATAGCCAAGATAGTATCTGTTGAATCCCCACTTGAACTGAAGTTTAGCTACACCTACTCTTAGCAGACAACTTAGAAGCTTGGAGGCACGGGCTTCTCCTTACATGTGCACTCACTTCTTAGGCACACCAAGCTTTGAACCCCAAAGGAATTGCTTCCCAAAGGGATATTGTCTCTACTAAGAGCTGTAAGAGTGTGGGGTGTCTTAGTCGGTCTCTAACCTTCCATACCAACAAATAGAGGGTTTTTGGAAACTAGAATAATAGTTTGTAGTAAGGACATCCATTCTGGTGGTTGTAATCAAGTCATTTTTCCAATTAAGGGGGCCCTCCCAATCCTTTCAAAGCAAGGCTTTCACCTTAACGATGTCGAGACTTTAATGCACCACTAGGGTACTGGAGGAGATTTTGGTTACCACAATGAATTCACACCTGTCTATTGTGACATTAATCACAATAGCATTTTTTGTATACCGGTTCGGAAGGGCTTGGCTTTATCCTGTTAGTGGTTGGGCATCCACTCTCACCGGCTCTGCTAAAGCTCTCAGGAGGTAGCCACTCTAGAAGAATCACATGAATTTATCTTATACCCAAGATCCATCAAGGCGAGGGGAGAGGGTACATTCATGTAGTTCTTGGGATTACAATCTAAAAAACACTTCAATCACGTAAGACAATGATTCATTTTAAGCACCAATCGAAGTGTGTTCTAACTACTAAAAATAGACATGAGAATTTGTGAAAACACACAAGGTCTTCAACAAACATCTTACAATAAACCCATTAGTATTTTGTAATGACTTTCTTCATTTCAGCATCCTATAATAAACACGTTAGAAGTTTATGATTGCTTTCTTTATCTTAGCGTCCTGCAAACTATTGTTAAGATGTTCCAAAAGATAAAATTAGAGAAACAAAGAGGTCATAAAATAGTAGATGGTTAGAAAACCGAGACAAGAAATATCAAATAAAAGATTTGGTATGGAATTTTGTGTGATGATTCATCACAGTTCATGTGAAGAAATATAGAAAGCCCTATGAAGAACTAGAAAGTTCACACAAGATGCTCCAAAAGTTTGCGCGACATTTAAATAAAGAAGTACAGAAGTACAAACCAAATGTAGAAAAATGAAAAAAGAAGTGTAATGAAATGAGGCCAGAACATATTATCTCAGCCCTAGGATGGGCACCAAAAATGTGTGGTAAATTTGGCCTTGTTAATCAACCATACACTTCAACATAGTCCTTACTCATCAGATACACACAAGAATGAATATGAGATTATTCATCTTGCCTGTCTATATGATTTGACATGTTGCCTTCTATCCAGATAGGGTTTCTAAATAGCTCTCAGAATGAGAGTCTCACAACCATAGACCAATCTAGAATGAAGGATTTATGCTTCCATGAATGCAGTGCAATGATTAATCTAGAAATGAAACATGCAAGATTAATCTATATGATCCATTTAAACTACAAATGAGATTAAAACTATGCCATGATTTCAATGAGATTATTCTAGAAATTTAAATTAATCTATTGCAAAATGATATTATTCTATATGAGATTATGAACTAAGAATGTAGTAACAATTCAGTATTCTAACAATGCATATGACTAGAAATTTAGGGAGGGTTTTGAATGAGGAATGAGAGTTATTTTATAGACTCAGAGGTTGTTCAGAATAGAAAGTTTCCTTTTTAAAATAAAATAGAGAGAAAAGCCAATTTAAAATAGAACGCTTTCTTTAAAAGAAAACAATAAATTGTTTTCCTTTTGCTTTAACTATTTTCTTTCTTTGATTTTAACTGTTTTCTTTTTGTTTTAACTATTTTCTTTCTCTTTAAAGCACAATTAATTCAAAACTTATATTTCTGAACAGAGAGAAGATTTTTGAGAGAATATTCAATTAATTAAATAAATATGACCTCATAAATATAATTTTCTCAATTATCTGAATATTTAAATTCAATTATTGAAATGAGGATATTTATTTAATAATTAAATATTATTTAATTCCTTTTCATGTGTTTTAGCTAAAAGGGGTGAATTTAATTTAATTAAAGTGCTAGGACTTTATAATTAAATTAATTCAATCATAGGGTTTGTTTAGCCAATAGATATTTAGGAATTAAATATAATGTATGATTAATACAGATTTAGGATTTTCTACATTTGACACTTAGGTCGAGTAGAGTCAGTCAAAACTCAGAATTGCCTAGTACAATAGGACTTTGATTATTCAAAAGAATAACAAATACAAAAAAATTGGTTAAGGTTACAAGATGCCAATTTTGGGGTGTTACAACACCACACCTTCCTAAATCATGATGAAGCATTTCTCATTGTTGAGGGACAAATTATGATCCTTACACTGGTAAGAACTCTTCCCAAATTGACCAATGCTTCCTCATAGGTTTCCCCATAAGTTTTGAAGTCATCCATGCCTATTTCCATGCAATCATGGGAGATATCAGCAAAAATGCTATTGACTGTAGGCTGGAGCATTACAGAGGCCAAAAGGAAGTATAAAGTAAGAAAACATTCCCCAAGGGAAAGTGAATGTTTTTTTTATCCTGATCTTCAATAAGGATCTTGATTTGGTTGTAGCCACCATATCTGTCCAGGAAAGAAAAATAACTCTTTCCTGCGAGGGAATCTAGGACTTGGTCTATAAATGGCAGGGGAAAATGGTCCTTCTTGGTGGCATTATTAAGTTCCCTATAGTCAACACATACTTGCAAATTTTCTCCTTTCTTTGGGATAATAACTAAAGGTGATACCCACTAGCTGTCAGAGATTGGGTAGATAACACCGACATTCAGTAGTTTTTTCAACTCTATTTTGACTATTTCTCTTAACATAGGGTTTATACGCCTCTAGAATTATCTGACAGGGTGTTTGTCTTCTTTTAAGAAGATCTGGTGGGTACATAGTTTGGGGTCCAAACCTTTCATATCAGAATAATCCTAAGTGAATCCCGTGACATGAATTTTTTAGTAGGGTGGTCAAAGATGTCTGTTGTTGGTCTGTAAGTTGGCTATTAATATGTAAGCAACGGTCAGGGGAAACTTCTAACTACTTTGTGAGTTCTACCATAGATGCATTTATTAATGGAGGTGCTTGGACCTCATGGGGAAGTAGTTTGTGGTAGAGGTACTCGAATGCAGGAGAAGGAGGTAAGGTGCAATCAGGGTACAAAGCTTGCAAGGAGCAGTTATGGGGGTTGAGAGAGTTAATGGATTTTGAATCATGACCATACTAGTTTTGCAGAATGTTGGTGATTACGGTGTCCTCCTCCTATAGCTATAGGAAAGGATCCCTTTCTAACAACATGAGTTAGGCTAATAAATTGACTACTTCAGCCTCCTCTCTAATTTTAGGCTATATTGGTGAGGAAAAATCCATTTGCAGTTGTGCTGGCAGATGTCAAGCTAATGTCTTAGTACGCTGACCATTAGAAATGGTCATACCACCACAGAGGCATCTGATAAAGGCATTAGTAGTAGCTAGACATGGTAGACAAATAATTATGGGATAGCCTACTAATGTGGCTTTAGGTGAGAGGATCATAAAGTCAGCAGGGCAAGACCAATTTTCAATGTAAAAAACTATATCCTCCACTACCCATCGGGTTTGACTGTGGAACTATCTTCAAGCTGCAGGATAGTGGGTGTTTCCTAGAGGGTAGTGATGTGAATTTGCTGCATGATATCCTTTATCATGACATTTATGGAAGCTCCTAGGTTAATTAAAGCATTTTTGATGGCTGTCCCATTAATGGTTACTTCGACAACTAGGCTACCTAGATCAAAATACTTGGGGACCACTATCTTGCCGAGCATGATATCAACAAGTTTACATAGGACATGGACTATCTAGGGGTCCTTCCACTTACGAATAGGCTTTTTAAAGAAAGCTTCCTTTATAGGCTTCCCATATGTGGGGACATCCTTGATTTCCTGAAACAACGGAATTTGAACATTAATGTTCTTTAATTGATCTAGGATGTCAAAGGTTGCATCTTCTATATGTTTAGGATTATCAACCCGCAACCTTTGCATAAATGGAGGTTGAGATGGATGCATTGGTGCTGGTAATACCATCAGACCTAGTGGAGTGGACTCTGGTGTAGTTTGAGGTAGGGGCTCATATGGAGTTATTTCAATTATAATAGGAGGTGTGGGCAGAGTAGTGCCAGACTGTAATTGAATGTCATTGATTGCATATGTAGGGTATTGGTTTGGATCAACTGAATAGACATTTTTTGAGGTGCTGGTTGTTAGGAATAAGGTGTCTCAACCTTGGATAATTCCTATTCTTATTATTTGTTTTGTAAAATGTATTTCTTGCAAATAATGTTGATGTGTTGGCATCTTGAATTGTGTGTAAGGAGATCATGGCTAAAACGGTTATGATGGATTCCTATGACATGTAAGAGCTATGTCAGGAAGATTGAATGACAGGTGAAGACATGTGGCAACTGATAAATTTGAGTACTGTACACTCTTCCCCAATCTCGGAGAATGGTAAAACCCTACTACGGTTATCTTTGGGAGTAGCCCTAAAAAGTGAAGCGCATGATATAAGCATTTTTTAGGGTTGCAAAGATAGGTGATGCGAGTATATTGTTGGAATGTTTTATGGTGCCGTGATTTGTCTTCAAGGGTTTTTAAATCTTCTGAAAGAACTTGCATTGCAAGTGTATTGTAAGCTGTAATAGTTTTTGATCAATACATTGTGCAGGTTTTGGAGTGCTGGGGTTTTTTACTGAAAGGTTTTCCCCACGGTATATCGTTGTGTCATTCTCTATTTTTTTGTATGCATGGTATGTGGTTGCAATATCTTAGTTAAAGTAGTTAACGAATCTGAAATTGTAAGGGTTTAAAAGAATTTGCACAATACTTTCCTATAGAGATTAGCGTAGGAAGTTGTTTCCGCACTTGAGTTTCCTTACACTGGTGGCTATTATTGGGATTTAGATGAGGTTTTGCAGGGAGTTGAGTAGGATTAGGAGGTGCTATAGTGATTGCAGGAGGTGGTAGAAGGGCTTGTTGTTGCGGTTGTTATGGTGGCTGCAGGAGTCCCTACTGCTAGTTTGGCCATTGCTGACCTCCATGCCACTGAGGGTTTTGTTTCCAATTCCCTTGGGGTTGTTTCCATTGAGGAATTGGGTAAAGTTTCCACTGAGGTTGAGGATTATTCCAAGGAGGATTATACATAGGTTGTTTCCATTGATTACTATAAAATGCACCAGTAAAAGTAAGTGGGTCCTAAGGCATACCTTGTCTTTGAGCCCATGGTCTTCATTATGTAATGAAGAATATTTTTTCATCATCCCCTTCAATTTTCTTGTAATCAATGGGTAGCTATGTAGTCTCCATGTTGGAAACCAACTTACAATGACAATCTCTCTTCTTCTATCTACAATATGGATAGAATTTTGCCAACATGGCTTTGGCCTCCTCATCTTTCTTTTTTGTCTTTATTGTGTCCAACTGGGTGGCTATGTTATTGATAATGTCCTTCTTAAAGTCAATAAAAAAATGTGTGATTTCTGCCCTTGAGGCTCTAGTAGCAATAGTTTTTCTTGTTGTGGCTCTGTATCCTCTGCACTTCTTCGCTGTGACTCTTGAGTAATCGAGGAAGATTTTCTTGATATCACCCCATGTGGATTGGGTGATATCTCCTCCAGCCATAAGATCCAAGGCCTCAGTGCATCCTTCATTTATACCCCATAGAAAGAGAAGTTTTTGGGATTCCTCATTAAGCTAATTTTGATTATTTTTCTACAAGCTGAACAAGAATCTCGACACATAATCCTCTAGGCTTTCATCCTCCTTCTGGGTCATCTTGAAGATGTCACCCCCTCTCATATCATTTTCCCTATAGTACTCTTTGTATTTCTCTAGGAATGTTACCTCCATTTCATCCCAATTATGAATAACATCCTAACCTAAGCCCATAAACAATCTTAATGCAGACTCTTTAAGAGTTGCAGGAAACAATTTGAGCCTATGGGAATCTGTGGTGTATTTGTAACTATGGTAGAGGATGTCAAACTCAAAGAGAAAGGTATCAGGATCTTCGGTCACTAGGCCATATAATTTGGGAAGAGCTGATGAGGGAGTATTCTTGAGGTTGTTGTTATCATGCTGATCAAAAATGGGAAATGGAAAGGTAGGGGGTTCATCATCCTGGGCAGACATTGAGGGAGACCTTATGGCTGGTAAATGACTAGAGGTAGTGGATTTTATTCTTTATTGTCTAGGTTTTGAATTCTAAGATTGGTCAATGTTTCTGCAAATGGATTAAACTCAAGTTCATGTTCTAGAAGGTGAAAGTTTAGTGGATCACCTTCTGAGGATGATGATGATGATTCTAATACAGGAAGGTTGACAATTGTATCCATGAACTAACCATCCTCTTCTTCTTCATCTGGTACAAAGATATATTCTATATGGCTATTGGGGTAGTTGGGTAAATACCTCTCTAGAGTGTCTCTTCTTTTTCTATGCATACAGGTAAATGAAATATTTCAACAGTAAAGTGAAAGACTTTTTGATAAAAAAACCTATTTAAAAAAGGATGTACATGCTCAAATTGAAATCTACCAATGGCTGAGAAAAAAAACTTGGCTCGACACCGTCCCTGACAATGGGGCCAAAAATGATCGGTTCTATTTAAGGTATCAAATACTAGGCAAGTACCATAACTCAATGATTGGACATCCGACTGAGAAACTATCCTCCTTTATATAAACTCATTTAATTTATCAACCCAGGGATGTATTACTTGAAATAGGTCAACAAAGTATATGCACCAAGGATTTTTACTCAAACCACGCTATGGCTGCAAGAAAACAAATTGCTTTGAAAGGAAACTATTTTATGGCTAGAGGAAGTGAATGGCTTTGAAAGGAAACTACTTTAAAGATGTTGGGAAAGGAAATTCAGAAGTGAAAGTGCTTGAACAAATGCTATAACTTGAAAATACTAGAAAACATAATCATAATGCTTTGACAACTCTACCTATTTCATTGCAGGAAGTGTTAATCCCTAAGTTTTGTTGATGATTAGTGACCAACACTTAGTCATTTACTTAGAAAGTTTTAGTTGGTTATCACTGTGGCCAAGCTAAAACAATTAAAGGCCAAAAAACATTGCCAAGCAAGTATACAGGTTGTTGAGTTCCATCATGCTGAGCCAAGTAGAATATTTAAGTGCTGAGCGATAGAGATGTTAAGTGCTGAGTAGAAAAGTTTTTGCATACATGTCAGGATGGATTCAAACTTTGAGGTAAAATGTTTAGGCCGACTTGTATGAACTTTGGACTGACATATGTAAGAATTTAATATTTATCTACGGAGTTATTTATGCATTTAACTATTTTATCCTATGCATGGCATGGAGCCAATCAAAAAATTGGAATGCATTGGAGGAATAAATATTAGATCTTGATCTTTGATCTAGATCTCGCTAACAGATCCGTAGACATGTAAGATTGCTTCTAACCCTATTATAATAGGATGAAGAGAAGGGTTATGTGTTCATTAGAGATGAATAGAGAGTTATTTTGTGAAGAAGCTTAGATCAATTAGAGTAGTGAATAACAGAGAAAAGACATATTAGATTGTGAGATCACAAAAGGTATTGGAAAGAGAAGATCCGTCATAAGCATCTGAGTGCATAATGAAGGACCACTACTTGAAATATTCTAACAAGTGTATCAGGTGAAATCTCTTAATAGAGTGGTTCTAAAAGACCTTCTTTAAATCTCTTAGCTGAGTGCTTACTTTATTGTAAGTTTAAATCCTTTCATAAGGTAGATTGTAATGATCTTTAGTTCTTAACCGAACAAACCTTTAACCAGGTAGATTGCATTTTGTAATCAAAACTCTTGTAGCCCTAATGGGCACACTTTATTACTGCAGTAGTGAAGATTTTGTGGGTGTCATCCCCATCCCAGTTTTACCTATTTGGGTTTTTGGGTTACCAAAATTATATGTTATGGATTATATATTTCATGTTGTGGATGCTATCTGATGTTAGGTTAAATTCATATATGTATGAATGTGGATCAATTTGTTTTAAGTGATTAAGTTTTAAGATCCAATTCACCCCCCTCTCAGTATCTTTCTTTCCCAATATTGTACTTCAACAATTGGTATCAGAGCACAGTTCTCCTATAAAAGATTTAATCATCTTGTGAGTACAGATCTTGAGAAGGAGGTTTACAAGTTGGGTAAATTCATTGAGAATAAGAAGATTGAAATTTAGCTAGCATTACATCAGCTTGAGATAGAAAGACAGGAATTGAAGAAATCATTGAAAACTAGGAGAGATATGGCTAAACAAATGAATGATACTCATTATCAGGAAGATGGAACTACAAATCTATTTCATAATGGAGATTCCACTAAGAGCGATGCAATAATAGTAGATCTACTGGCAAAGAACAATGCACTGTGTGAAGAATTTAGAAATTTGAAAAGAGAACAAGAAGCCTAATCAATAAGACTAAGTGAAATTGCTGAATAGAAGAAGAAATCTGAAGCTGACAAGACTATGGTAGAAGAAGACAAAAGAGTGATAACTATTAGACTTGATGAAAGGACACATGAAGTACAGATGATGAAAAACAACCATGTTGACATGGTGAATCAACTGCTACATGAAAATCATGAGATTAATAGGAAAGATATGGAAATGATGAATCTGAGATCTGAGAATAATCAACTAAAGAATGATTTGAGATCAGAGAAGGAACTGAATGAAAGGTTGAATAAAACTAATGAAGCTTTGACTCACTTTGAGAATCTGATGGAAGAATTAAGAAGAACAAAAGATTCTTCTAGATTAGGTCACACTGAACCAAAGACATCTACTAAGAAAGGAGAATCATATAAGAATGGTGAAAGGAGGAATGTAAAAACAAACTTGTTTTCCACCACTGTGGAAAACCAGGTCATACAACAAACATTTGCCAAAGAAAGAAAGGTAAGTCCAATCCTAAACCTGAGTTCAATGGTTAGTATTTTAATTATAAGAAGTTTGGACATAAAGCACATGAATGTTGGGCTAAATAAAATGATGCACCTCCCAAACCAAGATTCAATGGTTATTGTTACAAGTGTCAGAAATATGGTCATAAAGCACAAGATTGTAGATCCAATGCCAAACAACAATGGACATCTAAGACACAAACAAAAGCACCTAGGAAAGGAAACACTTACAATTGGGATTATAACACAAGGCAAAGTTGTCATTACTGTGAAGACTATGGACATGTACCTAAAGATTGCTTAAAGACACATTTCAGAGGAAAATATAAGAGTTGGATGAATGGAAGCCTAGTTTGCTTTAGTTGTTTGAATATTGGTCACACTAAGAGAGAGTGTAGGAGAAGAGTACCTACTCCGATTGTTGAGGAAATTAGAGCACAGATGAACTAGACATGGGTAAGGAAAATAGAGCTGAGCAACAGTGAAACTATTAAAGCCAAGGTCACCCAATCCAATGGATCAAGTGATCACACCATCTCTAACTAAGAAATAAAGGTATGTAAGAAACCATTTTTAAATTTAAAATCTTACATCAGTTCCTAATATGTAAATGTACCAAAGTCCATATTTGCATATATTGAGATGCACCAGGACATGTTTGTGACAAATGCTGAGAAAAGTTAACTGCACTATAGGTGCCGAGCTCATTGACTGAGTAAGTTTTGTGATGGCTAAGTATGGTAAGCTGAGTGGTATGCAAGTTGCGTTAGTCAGCCAATGACAGTTGGTTTGCACTAACCCAATGGGCAGAGCATTTATTGTTTACCTACCTTGACCTTTCGAGTCTATATAAGGATGAACTATTTGTTCTTCATTTTACCTTGTGATTTTTAGTATTTACAGAGCAATTGAAGAAGTTGCAGAATTGATCTTAGTGAAGTTTGTATCAAAGATCTTGCTAGCATGTCGTCAGCAACCCTAAGGTGAAAAGTACAAAGTGCTACTTGTCAAGGTACCCTGTTCTTCATTTTCAAACCCTAACTTCATAGATCATGGCTGTAACTTCTTTCGCACCAGTCAAGGGTATGGAGAAGGAGATGAAGCAAGTTAAACCAGTGAGAAGTGATGCGTATGCACCTACTAACTTCTGAGTTGTTCCTAAAAGTGCAATTTTAGGTGATCTGAATGGAGCCCTCTCATTTATTCTACCAAAGGTACTCATGATCCATGATGTTAGATCATGTTACATGGTTAAGATTGGTGAAGTAAGTGATAATGAATTGAGGAAATCCTACAACAATTTGTGCAAAAATGGAGTTCTGAAGGATGAATTCAAGAATTTAGCCAACAATGGGTTAACTTGCGCCCTAGATTTTCCACCAGAATTCAAAGTTGAATGGATTAAGGTTGTTCTAAGCCAAGTTCATGATATGCACATGTGGTTGGACAATGGACCAGTTAGGATCACTAAAGATATTATTCATCGAGTAACCAGATATCCTATTGTTAGTGGAAAATGGACGTTGAGAGATCAAAGTAAGGAAGATATAAGAGCTAACATAGGAGTTATCTAGAACAATAGAGGTATGACTATCTCTACGATTGAAGATTTAGAACTTGACTTTGGATTGAGAGTGATTGCACATAAGTTCTATCAGTCAAGCCAACTGTATAGTGTTCCCTACACAGCTGTGGACCAAGCATGGAAGATAGTTAAAAAGAATCACACCTACGACCTTACCGAGCTGCAGTTGATGCAACTAGCTGAGAAACTATTATTGATTAGAAAAGCTAAGAGCTCATCATATAAGTTTGGTTCCTTACTAGTTTGCATATTATTCTATGTACATAATTCATTTCCTACATTGGGAAATATTATTTGGAAGAAGGATAGACCTATTACTATATAGATTAGTGAATGCATTTAGCAATTAGGCAGTAATTTCAATAGTATTATAGGTGTTGCCTCACTTTTCATCCTATACCCATGCTGTCAAAGTGAAGGATTTTGAAGTCATAGTTAAGTCTATGTCTAAGTCTTTCTTAGGTAGGCTATCTTTGTCGGGTTTCCCTGTCATTGCCTTTCCTTCTCTTAGCCAGGCGGGTTGTTCTGAGGTCTCATTATTTTGGGTAGGTTGTAGATCCTAACCCGGCAAATATTTGTGCTCCAATCAATGTTCTTTCTCAGACAGAGATCGAAGACTGGTATGAATCGATTCTACAGGTCTCAACGATCCTAATGCAACAAACAGCGAGCAATTTGGTTAAGAAATGAGCGAGAATGAGCTCGGCGGGATTTCAGAAATCATCTTCTCCGTGGTGGAATTCTACCTAAGAAGGTAATTTTCCGCAAAGAAAAACTTTTCACTGTGCGGGTTTCGCACCCCTCAAGTGATTTTTCGCAAAGAGGAACTTTGCACTGTGCGGGTTTCGCACCTCTTTGGTGATTTTCCGCAAGCTTAGTTATAGCAAGGTGGGCCCGATGTATTAAAAGGGAATAGTATTGTTTTAAGAGATCAAATAAAGCATGTGCTTTAAGTTAAGTACCCCTTTTCTCATTTTCCGCGAGGAGAACCCCTTTTCTCATTTTCCGCGAGGAGAAGCCCTTTTCTCATTTTCCGTGAAGAGAAGCCAAATTGCAAATTTCCACCAACGAGAAGCTTAAGTCTCATTTTATGCGAAGAGAAGCCAAGTTGCAAATTTACGCCAAAGAGAAGCTTAAGTCTCATTTTCTGCAATGGAGAAGCACTTCTCCAATTTTCCGCAATGGAGAAGCACTTTTCCAATTTTCTGCCAAGGAGAAGCTTCAGTCTCACTTTCCGCGAGAAGAAGCTCATTTTCCATTTTCCGCCAAAGAAGCTATAATGTCAAATCCACCAATGAAGAATTTTGGAAATGAAAGATATATTGTAATGGAGTCTGTGTCACTAAGTGAAGACTGCAGTCTTAAATCAATCAAAGGAAATTGAGACTGAGCAAAGTGGATGAAGCGGGAAATGCAACTCAATGGTGAATTCCCGCAATGGAGAAGTAGATTTGGTATTTTCCGCCGGCCAATATATCAATGGTTTCAAAGTCTTTTAAGATTTTGATCACATGGGGCATTTTGAAATCATTCAAAGAGTAAATGATGTTTCAACTCCTTGGCCCAATGGATTCAGTTCGATAATGCTGGTTGGAGATGAAGAGTTTCAGATTCTATAGTGACTTTTCGAGTTCTCAGATTTGAAAAGTCTTTTTCTTTGCATTCTGTCTCTTTGTATTCAGGAAGTGGAAAGGTCATGAGTCCCTATGAACATTATGCATTGTAAACTCTATAAATACTGTGAAAGAAATCAATGTAAAGGTTGGCAAAATTCTAGTGTGAAGCTGATTGCAGAGACAATCAAGTCTAGTGCCATTTATTTTCTGTCCAACTGTATCTAATGCTGTTTCATTGTGTTAAATTGGGAATGATGAATGAACAGAGTTTTGTTTTATTGTTTTCAGTTTAGCCAATCAGTAGAATAATCAAAGATTTATAACTGGTTGTGAAATTGCATTAGTATGTTTCATCTGCATGTCATAATTTGTATTTCATAAGTCATTTGCATAGTCACACTTGCATACTTTGCATTTCATATTGTTGTGTTGAGAGATTCATAAGATTGTGAACATCATCAACATAGCATCTCTGCATTTACACCCTGCCTGAGATTTCACTTGCCTGGGTGGAACTCGGTTTCCTCTGCTATTCTCTGGTTAAGAACATACTTGCAGTAGGAATTAGAATTGAAACAAAATTCATTGAATATTATTCACATAGGAAGTTGTACCTTAATACAGAGGGAAACTAGATATTCTCAGAAATAGTTTCCCAACTGTTGTGTACGGTTTTTCTTCATCACAAATTGGGCAAATTAAAGGAGAATCAGAAGGAGAACAATCTATTTACCAACAGATTTTTGGCGACTCCACTGGGGAAGGAAAAATAGTCACATGATCAGAAAGATTTTGAAAATATACATAGAGCTTGAAAGGAGATCAGGGAGTGAATTACAAATATCCCTGGTAATCAGTCACTCTGGAGCAATCCAGATACTTAAGGAGTGATAAGGAAAAAGGTGATAAGGATCCAACTTTCCAAAATTTAGA
>MU217285.1:44576-55565 GCA_018584345.1 Thuja plicata | reverse complement strand
TTTTGATGGTCTTTGTGAGGGCATCATAGTGATTTTCTAGGTCAAGAAATAGGTCTACATCTAAGAAAACATCAGGAACAAGCAACCTAGCCAGACCACATGTCCAAGGGTTTGAAATAGGGATGGGATTATCAGAGTTTTTATAGAAATATGTGAAAAGAGAGTAACCTGTTGTGCCTGGCGTCATAGCATATCGAATATTCTTGTACTCATCTAGGAGGACACTAGCATCAGCCTTCTTATTCTGTGTTGAACCTGGCAGAAGATGGAGAAACTCATCAGAGTAACTCAGTTTTCCTTTCTGTTCCTCTCCACTGCCTCCACTTGTTGAAGCGACGCTCACAGCTCTACTCATATCTGCAACACCTTGAATATTATTTTCTCTTACCGATATTGAAACAAATCTATCTCCAATATCAGCCATTTGTTCTATGCACAATCTTCTGCAATTTTAGAAATCTCTGATCACTTTGGATACACTGCAAACTACTCAAAATATCACTTTCTTGAAAATTAGCAACTTGGCTCTGAAAACTTGAAAGCACGGTGAATGAGAATGAGTGCACCATCAACTCCTTATAGCCGTCATTTAGATTACACAGCTCATAATTTGGAACATCAGTTCTGCCATTAATTTTCCATGCCGTGAACTTTGAAAAACCTAGCCGTAGTTGTTGAAGTTGACAGGAAATCAAAATTTCAAATATGAATCCTCGGAACAATCATAAAACATTTAAGAGAGCTGACATGTCACCTTCTGATTCATTATCTGTCATACATCTTAGCTACCTTTTTCACACTATGATCAAAATACGGGTCTGTGATTGGTTGCTGAGCGATTTACTCTGTCACATCAAGAAACTGCCGCCATTTTTTAGATTTTGTGATCAGGCAACCACGCGACTGCATTAAGTCTCTTTATCATAGGCCTTTGTCATTAACCATGGTTCTGTCTCAAGACTTGGTGACAATGTGCTTTCTTAACCTTGGCTGACCCAAGTTACAATCTGGCGATCAGGCAACATAATTGAAATCAAAGTCGCGAGCAGTTAACCTTAACTCATCTTTCTTTCTGAGACCTGGCAACTAGCCGTTACCACTAACCTTTACGGTTGTCTCCTTGTCACTGAATGCTTACATTCTATTTCAAGACTATGCGACAACCTTAAGTCGCCCAGTCGGGGGATATATTCAACTTTACCTTAACAGGTTATATGCGGCTTTTATTTACTTCTAACGAGTTCTCAACACACCCTAATCGCCAAGTCGGAAGGACTTTTTCCCTGGGGCAATTTTCTTTCCAGACATCGCGACTGTCGTTGGATCTTCTAATTCTTTCATCTGATGGCTAGCGCTTAATCACTATATGTTCAGGCATACCCTAAAATTATTTCCAGACACCATGACTGAAGGAAAAGCACCTTAGTCTAGAAGTTGCTGAATCCACTTCTTCCTTTTGGCAGCCACGCGATTACCCACTTACTTTATGACAGATGTCACTCAATCATTTTTCCTCTTACTGCATACTGGAAAACTGAAACATTTATCCTGTTCTGGCGACATCCCGACTACACTTTGCTATAAACCATAGACGGTTAGTCGCGTAGTCTGAGCTGAAATCTCTTAACCGCCACTTTATTCCGAGACCACGCGATTGAAGGAAAACTTAACTGTTTGCTTTTGCTTGATCTGGTGATAATGCGACATGAAGTAATCACGAAGTCTGAGAACCTTTTTATAACTGTGAGAAATCTTCCGCGATCACCCAACTAACAGTGGGTCCCATCTTTACAAAGCTTATAACATGAAGATCTTGCGACTACCCGACTGAAAGAAATCAATGAGTCTTGTAACACTGAAGGAATATTGTAATTTTAATCGAGACTACGCGACACAAGGAAAAAGCAAAGTCAGGAAAACAGTTGGAATATTCGGCTGGGGTAATGCGATGAGGCGACTTAACTTATAAAACATGCCTCTAGTGAATGAAAAAGGTAACGCTGAAACATAAGGCATGACTTAGGGTTTAAAATTCATCGTTTAATACTTGGAAATGAGTAGGGTTTTTCAGGGTTTTTGCAATTTGGACAAGGTTTAGACATGAAAACCTAAAATTTGACAGAGGGCAAGACAAGGAACCAAGAGAACCAACAAAAATAGGAAATACAACCAACAGATATATCCATGGTTTCAAAGTCTTTTAATATTTTGATCACATGGGGCATTTTGAAATCATTCAAAGAGTAAATGATGTTTCGACTCCTTGGCCCAATGGATTCAATTCGATAATGCTGGTTGGAGATGAAGAGTTTCAGATTCTATAGTGACTGTTCGAGTTCTCAGATTTGAAAAGTCTTTTTCTTTGCATTTTGTCTCTTTGTATTCAGGAAGTGGAAAGGTCATGAGTCCCTATGAACATTATGCATTGTAAACTCTATAAATACTATGAAAGAAATCAATGTAAAGGTCGGCAAAATTCTGGTGTGAAGCTGATTGCAGAGACAATCAAGTCTAGTGCCATTTATTTTCTGTCCAACTGTATCTAATGTTGTTTCATTGTGTTAAATTGGGAATGATGAATGAATAGAGTTTTGTTTTATTGTTTTCAGTTTAGCCAATCAGTAGAATAATCAGAGAGTTATAACTGGTTGTGAAATTGCATTGGTATGTTTCATCTGCATGTCATAACTTGCATTTCATAAGTCATTTGCATAGTCACACTTGCATACTTTGCATTTCATATTGTTGTGTTGAGAGATTCATAAGATTGTGAAGATCATCAACATAGCATCTCTGCATTTACACCCTACCTGAGATTTCACTTGCCTGGGTGGAACTCAGTTTACTCTGCTGTTCTCTGGTTAAGAACATACCTGCAGTAGGAAATAGAATTGAAACAAAATTCATTGAATATTATTAACATAGGAAGTTGTACCTTAATACAGAGGGAAACTAGCTATTCTCAGAAATAGTTTCCCAACTATTGTATATGGTTGTTCTTCATCACAAATTGGGCAAATTAAAGGAGAATCAGAAGGAGAACAATCTATTTACCAACAATGGGAAACTACTTTTTGGAATTCAAAAAGAGAATGAGGTTGAGGACTAGAATTCCTAGTTCACTAGTGGAAAAGCACTATGAGGAGATATTTTTTCTAGTTGACACAAATTACACATACATTCAGGCTGTGAAATCTAGGGTATCATGGCTAGAGCCATTTCCCTATGAAGTTAACATTGATGAAACATCAGTAGCTATCAAAAAACTCCTAGTAGAGGAGATTGATACAAAAAAAAGAGATTTGGAAATTAGCATGAAGCTAAGGCAAAGATATCTATGAGTCTAAAGGAAGGAACCATGGAGAGAAAGAGAAAAAATTTGTGAAGAATCTAAAGAAAATGGTTGGATTGCTGAGTGATGAGGAGCTAGAGGATGCACCTCTAGGCCTATCTACTAGATAAGGAGAATATATATCTAAAGCAGAAAAAGAAGTAAGTGAATCCGAAGAAGAGATTCCTATTAAGGCAAAAGGAAAGAAACTAGCAGTAGCTAAGGTAACTAAGCCTAGCCAAGAAAAACCTAAAGTTACCCCTCCCATTGCCAATCATCCAAGGACAAGGGCATCTGTTGTTACATCTCCAGCAGTGCAAAAAAAATTATATGCAAAGAAGAAGGTTGGAGAGAGTAGTTATGGATCAAAGACTTAATTTGCAACAAAGGCCGTGCCAAGCCTACAAGTAAAAAGACCAAGAAGGAAACTAAATTTGGATCTAGAAAGTGATGAAGAAAAGATTGAAACTGATGAACCTGAAAACATACCAACTACACCATTCAAAAGGCCCACTGATATTAATGAGGTATGTGAGAATTTGAGGAATTATGTAGGGTAATCTGGTTTTAAGTTTATCAAGTATGAGAAATTGAATGTAGAAGATAAGCATAAAGTTTAGGAAGCTCTACTAGATATGTTGAGCACTTTCAAGTTAACTCCTATAGAGATAGGAAACAATGTGCCTACTGAACTATATGAGTTTCTATCTAGAAAATGGGAATTTGCACTTTCTACTGAGAGATAGTTTAGAGAAGGTACATTAGCTAAGGTCATCCCTGAGTTGAATAAGAATAGAGAGCTAAATTTGTTGAGGAGTACAAGCATAAATTCATACCTAAACTCAAAGGATATGCTATTTTGAAAAATGATATTGAAAGTGTAGTACAACAGAGTACTAGGATATGGAAGGAAAAATTTGGATTGTTAGCTCCACAAAAGAAGAAGACTAATGAAGGAACATCTAAGCAGAAGGATAAAGAAGTTGAAACCACCCTTGTAGCACATAAAGAAAAAGAGAAAATTACTACTGAGCCTAACAAGGCTGAAGTAGAACCAAAAGAATAAACAGATATAGTAAACACTATTGATCTGACAGTAGACAGTCCAATTAATAACACAATTGATGACTCTAGCAATTTTAATGCCGAGGGTCAGGATGAGCCGAGAGATACATGTATAGAATCACCTATTAAGGCTATTGAGGCTAAAGGAGAGAAGAGTATAGAGAAAGATGAAGAGAAAACTCAAGAGAAACTTGAAGATAAAATTGAACAAAAGGAAGTAGAGAAGGAGAAGACATATGAACAAGAGGTAAATACACAAAATCCACCTATTTTAGAGGTTGTGAAAATAGTTTTAGATAGTGGAGAGGAGATGAGGGATACTGAAAATGAGCCTAAGGAACAAGAGGTAGTGAAAGTGTTGGTTGATTTACCACAATCTGCGTCATCTACTCCCATTGGACCTAAAATAGGAGGTATGCCTAATGAACATCCAATTTTGACTAAATTGGAAGATGCAATGGTGACTTCTACTGACACAGGAAAAGGTATTGAGGAAATGAAGTTGAGCAGTAGCTCACCTGAATTTAAGAGGAAAAAAGTTATGAAGAATAAGTCTCCCACTCTTAATGTCACATTAGATGAAGTAATTGTGATTCCACAGTGGGATCCCAATGTTTTATCTTATGAACAGATTGAGACTCTTCAAGAATTACTCAAGAGGAAGAAAAGGTAGGAAGAAATGAAAAGAGAGCAGAAGCAAAAGAAGGTGTTACATGACATCAAGGATATATTTGTAAAAGCTTTTGACATGGAAGATGAAAATCCTCAAGCTCCTATTCTTGAACAGTTAGTTCATATTGTGCAAAAGTTAAATGATGACAACATTAAATAAAATGAGAAGTTATTGTAATGGTCCAAGAGGAAGTTCGAGAACAAAGTACTTGCGAACATCTCTGAAGAGATTATGACAAAGTAGGTTGAGCTTTCTTCTCTTGTAGAAATTTTGGAGGAAGTTGCAACAAATGTTTATTCTTTGTATAATAAGTTATGTGATGTAGAATTCTTCAAAAAGGATATTCTACAAGGTATAGAGAAATTTTAATTAGAATTGAAGTCAACTGGGAGTTCACTTAGTATGGATGCTAGCACTAGCTCCTTACATTTTAACAGATTGACTAATGCACAAAGGAGAATAGCTGAGCTCATGGCTGAAGATGGTCAGATAAGGGCCAAATTGATTACTATTCAGACAAACCTGATACCTCATCTGAGGTAATTCAGAAAGAACTTTTAGCTGCAAAAGAACTGGTTAAGAGAAATTTAGATCTCTCTACTACAGAAAGTTTAGTGAGTCTAGCTACTGAGCTAGAAGTCAAATTAGAGGTTATGAAGTATGTTAAGGACAGTTGCGACACTGCATTTTCTTCCACCTTACAAATTCATAAACAATTTTTGGATAAGTACAACTTTACCCCACCTACAATCAGTGACAAAAACAAGGGGGAATCTAACAAGGATACAACGTAAGAGGAACAATACATGTATAATAATTGTAAATATTTTTTTAAGGCATCTATACTATGTAAATTTTTGTATGTAGTATGGAGTACATTCCTAGGGAGAGTACATTGTGTACTTAGGAAACATTTTGGATGGAATGAACCAAACAAAATGATAAGTGTGTTTTTTCCAATAATATCAAAGGGGGAGATTGTTAATCCCTAAGTTTTGTTGATGATTAGTGACCAACACTTAGTCATTTACTTTGGCAGTTTTAGTTGGTTAGCACTGTGGCTGAGCTAATACAATTCAAGGCCAAATAACATTGCTGAGAAATTATACATGTTGCTGAGTTATATCATGCTGAGCTAAGTAGAATATTTAAGTGCTGAGTGATAGAGATGTTAAGGGTCGAGCAGAACAGTTTTTGCATACATGTCAGGATTGATTCAAACTTTGAGGTAACATGTTTAGGCCAACTTTTATAAGCTTTGGGCTGACATATGTAAGAATTTAATATTTATCTACAGAGTTATTTACGCATTTAACTATTTTATCCTATGCATGGCATGGAGCCATTTAGAAAATTGGAATGCCTTGGAGGCATAAATATTAGATCTTGATCGTTGATCTAGATCTCGCTAATAGATCAATAAAGACATATAAGATTGCTTCTAACCCTATTATAACAGGATGAAGAGAAGGGTTATGTGTTCATCAGAGATGAATAGTGGGTTATTTTGTGAAGAATCCTAGATCAAGTAGAGTGAAAAAGCAGTGAATATCAGAGAAAAGACATATCAGATTGTGAGATCACATAAGGTATTGGAAAGAGAAGATCCATCATCAACATCTGAGTGCATAACAAAGGATCACTACCTAAAACATTCTAACAAGTGCATCAGGTGAAATATCTTAACAGAGTGGTTCTAACAGGCCTTCTTTAAATCTCTTAGCCGAGTGCTTACTTTATTGTAAGTTGAAATCCTTTCACAAGGTAGATTGTAATGATCTTTAGTTCTTAACCAAACAAACCTTTAACCAGGTAGATTGCATTTTGTAATAAAAAATCTTGTAGCCCTAATAGGAACACTTTATTACTGTAGTAGTGAAGATTTTGTGGGTGTCATCTCCACCCCAGTTTTACCTATTTGGGTTTCTAGGTTACCAAAATTCTGTGTTATGGATTATATATTTCATGTTGTGGATGCTATTTGATGTTAGGATAAATTCATATATGTATGAATGTAGATCAATTTGTTTTAAGTGATTAAGTTTTAAGATCTAATTCACCCCCCCTCTTAGTATCTTGCTTTCCCAATATTGTACTTCCAACAAGAAGTACTGGAATATCCTATGACTTTTAGTTGCAGGAACTGTGTTAACACCAGAATTATAAAACCAAGATGTAGAAAACTTAAACTATATGAAAATGATCCTATCTAGCTTACATGAATTCCTCACCAAGTGGGCCCCCTTGAGTGAGTATCCAAACTCAATTGTACTGAACTATGGATTTAAAACTTCATTCACTATTGATAAAAAATGTATTACAAATTCAAATGTAAAGAAAAAAAAAAACTATAACTGATAATGCCCTCCCTATCACACAGGAGTGGGGCTTTATTTAATGAAAAACATCTAACTTCTATCTAGTCACACCATAAAGATAGGTGGAGATTTTATTACAACCCTACTAAACATGAGAGGAAACTATAAAACTTTAGATTGAATCGATCCATGAAAGAGGAAAGAAATGCTTTTAACAACAAATCCAACTTCCCACTCTCCCCTAGATTTCCTGAGAGAATTTATTATGATGCCTGGGTCTTTTCTCATTTTGTGCTACCTTGATCATCCCAAATCCATCTGTGCTACACCTAAGGTTTCCCTATATGCACCTACTGCAAGACTAGGTCGAGCGTCCAGAATATGGGTGCGGTTTACTTGGTCAAGGTAATAGTTTCTAATTTGGTGCGCTGCACTCTAGATGTTAGAGACATTTATGATAATAGACATCAAGGTACACATTCATCATTTCATGTTTAAGAAACAAATTCATTCCAAAAAGATATAAGTATAATTCCAAAATAAGTAATCTAGTATCTTCATCCAAGCGTAGCATGTTTAAGTATTTCCAATCACAAAATAGGTTTGGTGGCAACATGCCGCATAGCAACAAATATAAGTAAAAGTATCTAGAAAAGAATACTAAGCATGATGAAAACATGGAAAAGATCCTAGAAAGAGCATGTCTTAGGGATTATAAAGCATGGAATTAATATGCCCTATCATATATCTTTAGGAACTTTGGACTTTTCAGACACTCTTGCAATGACAAACAAAAAAACTCCTGACTCACTTTATAAGTACGAGGAATACTTCTTTGTAGCACATGACTCTCTAACTTGGATAGGATAACTCAAATGGGTAATGACTTTACAAATTGTACTAGAGACTCAAAAAAGGTTTTATATCTCTTCCCTAGTAGATTCACCATTTTGTTGGTGCTTAAAAATATTTATGCTTTACAAAGATATCAATACACCTTGAGATTGATTTTAATAGTGGTTAGGTCCAAATATGGGAAGATCTTCAAGGTAATTAGACCAACTATAGGGACAAGACTACCCTCTGCACTTTTGGCTCTGCAAAACAAAGGCGGGTACACCTAATCTAGATAAATATTCAACTCTTCACAACTCTAGATTTTAACAAGAGATAATGGTAAGAAAGTATTAAATGGTAACCACTCATTCATTGACTCTCCATTACCAGGCAAAAAAAATACCAACAACCACAAAAATAAAAAGGAACATAGATGGTTTTGATGTTTAAAAGGGATAGAATATAGCCAAATCCAACTAGACATATATCAGTGTAGAATATACTAGTTCCTGATTAGTGCTTTATCCATTGGGCAACAGAGTCTATTGCAGATGCAAAACACAAGGACCTAACTACTATCAAAGCTTCAAAGCCATAAATATAGATAACCTAGAAAAAACACTTCTTATAGGATCCTTATGTAGTCAAACCAAATGAGCCTATGTCATATTCAAAGTATTATATGATTTGATCTTAGATCAAAGCTAAGGACTAATGACATATACACAAAGAAACTCCATGCAATGAACCAAAAAATTCACAATTCAAGAGATAAGCACCAAGGAGAGACATGAAGATATAATACTGTATTAAGTATAAGGAATTATGTTCCTATTTTAATCTATTTCAAAATATACACCTGTTCAATAAATGCAAAAGAAAAGAAACGTCTATTCTATCTAGATACAGTCTAAACAATCTGCTATACTCACACTGGAAAAAAATATGCAACTTAATGATTTCCTATACTTCCCCAATTCTCCAGCCCCCTCAAAATGATCTTGTAAATCCTTTTATAGATCAAGGATTGCAACAAGATTTAGATCATTTAGGGTTAGGTTAAGAACCAAAAATTAGATTAGTACAAACCAAAATAATAACTTCTTACAACCACCATATTCTCTGTCATCATCAAGTACTAACCTTTCTTCACTCGTCTCTATGTACAATCTGATCTGCAACTGCCATCTATCTTGGGAAATTGGAAAAAATCATTTAGGGTTATTAAAATTCATAAAAATCTGATCATAAATCCTAAAATATAATTTCTCATCATAAATGCACTTTGAGAATATTTGAAGTGATTAGATCTCATCCTAGCAGCATCACAGAACCGCATGAAAATGACCCCAAAAATTAGATTTTATCTCCTACAGTAAAAGACACAAACCACTGCTTGAAAACCTTAGGAAAATAATTTTAAATTAAAATATTTGATGCAATGGTCACAACTGGTGCATAAAACATCATCGACAATGGAGATTTGAACTTTAATTTTTTTTTTTAAAACATTATTGTCGATCTCCTTTACGATACCCGCAATCTAAGCAAAGAAATCACTTAAGTTTCATCAAAGACCCTTTAGATCTCCACGTGGCATTATATTAATGGCTCTAGGGAATTCCTTATCCTTTCTTGACCCGCGTTGACCGGCCTGGACAGTTGTCATGCAATCATGATTTCACAATGAGTTAAAAAAACCTCATCATTGCATGGTGGGATCATGCACACCATTGGATCTTCAAAAATCAAACCTATCTTTATCTTGACTTAACATCTCTGATAAGGACCCACCATGTGACATGTGTCACGTAGGCGCGATGCCTTGAAGAATAACTACCTTCATGTTTTTGATCCAGGAATTGTGAACACTATTAGATCTTTCTTAATCCGACTGCCTTTTAACATAGCTTTACCTCTGGCTAGGTCCTAGCACTATCCACATGTCACACATGCATGATGTGTTGCATAATATCTGTGAAAAATCATCCATTCAAGGAATCATTCCAGCCCTTAGATTATGTTGGATATGTCGGTCCTTAACCTCCTTGACTCTAACCTACAATCAAACTAGGACATGCATCCTTCAGGCATGATCCCACAATGAGTAAAAACCAAAACCTTTCCTTCATAGGATAGCGCAAATGGTTAGATTTAATCACATCTGATCAATCCTTAACCTGAAGTTGGCTAGGTGCCTAGTGCCATGCATTTCCCTCTTATTCTATCTACGTGGAGCTTTGCTAGCCTTTGGTCCTACCATATGCCTCACCACCTGTGCCATGTGGCACCACCTGATTTGTCAGGACCTTTGCCACCTGACAATCCTACCTGGCCTACCCTACCACATGTCACATCATTACAATTCCTTGACCTGTCATGAATTTGATCCCGCCATGATGCCCTATCAACATCTATCACTATTCACCCATGTCACCTAGGCATGGGCCCACAAAAGTATCCTCTTGTCCACCAGCTGGCCGCTACCTCATTGCTGTAATCACCTAAAAATGGTTTTATAAGCTCAAAATCCCTAATCTACAATTAAGTCCTCCAGGTCCTAATCAAGGCTACCAATATCAAGCTAATCACAATTATATATTTAAGCTAGATCGGTTTAAGTATATAATTCATAAAAAATCAATAATCCAAGATCAATCATCAAGAGACATCTATCAAAAGCCATTAATTCTTCAATTAACCTTGAATGAATTAAATCAAATCAAAAAATTAAATACATGGCTAAAGAAATCAATTAAAGGGAA
>MU217285.1:10522-28937 GCA_018584345.1 Thuja plicata | reverse complement strand
TCATCAACCCAATACACATTATCACATCTAATTTTGTCAATCAAGTTAATCAATCCTTTACCTTTGATAAGACATGGTGCATCATTACCAAATTTTACATATCCTCCTTTGCATTGGTTTAGGGTTTAAAACTTATCTTTGTCACTAGCCATATGATGGGAACAACCACTGTCAATGATCCATCAATCAATTTTACTCATAGAAGAGATTAATGCAGTTTTCTCATCATCATCAAAATCTTCTTTCATTGCAACATAAACAACTTCTATATCATTGTCATAAGAATTGTCAGTATCATTGTAAGAATTTTCTTCAGCAATATAACAAGATTTCTTACCTTTGTCTTTGTAGTCCTTATATTTCTTGAAGTCTCAGTCATCCTTTCTATCTTTCTATTCCTTGTATTTGTAGTCCTTTCTTTCATCTTTCTCATTCTTATCAGGACATCTAGCAGCTATATGACCAACTTCATTGCATGAAAAACAAATAATAGCAAGTTTACCTTTGTATTTTCCTTTTCCTCTAGATAGCCTTTTTTCCATAAGTGCTTCAAGTTCTTCAATATCATCATCAGTAGTGTCACTATCACTGTTCACATGTTTCTTTCCTTTCTTAGATTTATTGAGAACCAAATATGATCTAAAAGCAAAATCAATCCCTTGTGGATTATAGTTATCATAATTTGACATTTCAAATGCAGTGAGTCTACCTATCAGATTTTCCAGATTCAAATTATTGTTAGGAGTACATCTCAATTATTGAATTGCAAAAACTCTAATAGCATATACAAGAAGTAAAGTTCTCAATACCTTGCTCATAATAGTGTTCTCATCAATTGTTCCATTAGCTCCTCTAATGGCATTTACAACTTCTTTTACTCTACCACAATACTGATTAACATTTTCTCCTTCTTGCATTTTCATCTCATCAAACTTACCTCTTAGACTTTCTGATTTAGCTCTCAACACATTTGTGTCTCCATCATAGATAGTTTCAAGTTTGTCCCACATCTCCTTTCCATTTGTGCAGCTCTTTATATCATCAAATTCTGAATAGCTCAATGAGGAGGCGATCTCCAACATTGCTTGATTGTGCTCTTGATTTTCTTTTAGTTGTGCAGTTGTGAGAGGAGTAGAAGGTGATACATAGTCATTTTCAATAAGTCACTTGGCATCATCTCCAATACCAGCCAAATGCAGTTTCATCAAACTCTACCATGCAGGGAAGTTATCTTTATTCAGCTTAAGAACCTCCTTCTTATACATCTTGACCTTTTCGCTCCAAGTACCTTCAAACTATTTTCAGGAGACCAATGCTCTGATACCAATTGTTAGAATGAATTTAGAATAACTTAGAGGGGAGGGGTGAATCAGTTATCCTCAGGTCTAGATGTAGAAAATAAAAATTTTCTGTATTTTAGATCTACTCGGCAGCAGTAGCATAAGTCAACAAATTTAATCATGCAGTTTATTGTCTAATGAAATTAGCTTGTAGAAACATAACAGTAAAACAAACCATAAGCATTCACACAAGTTGACACAAGTATTTAATGTGAAAACCTAATATGGGAAAAAACCACTAGTAACATGCTACCAAGTTTTCACTCTTATGAAGTGAGCTCTGTGAGGAGCCAACCCTGTTAAAGGTTACAATAACACGCTGTTAGGTGTGACCTGGTTAAAGGATTTAATCACCCTATTAGGAGTGGCCTTGTTAGAGGACTTAGAACATTCCACCTGAATGTCACCTTGTTAGAGGATTTATACAAATGATTGTTGGGTCAACCTTGTTAAAGGATTTAACTGATACAATGGTTAGAAAGTAATTAGCAGTTGTGATTTGATACATACAACTTACTTTGCAAATTTAGATCCAATTACAACTTTGATGTTAACTTACTGGATAGCCTACATTGTCATTTCAACCCTCTGATCTTCTTGGAAATCTATCAAGCAATCACACATGCAACTCTCTGCTTCTATATTCAGCCTTCTCTGCTAGATCATGCCAAATAGTAAATCAACTATGCAATCCTTTTGCATACATACATGTACTTCACATTCAACAGCACACTTCAGCATCCTAAATGAATAACCTCTTGAGGTTATCATATACCTCTCTATCTAGGTCAGATAAATATTTTGCCTCTTAAACAAGATCATAGATCTTAGGTTAGGTCAGATCCAACGTATCATTCCATCTTTGCATTACATTTACTTCTCCAAAGTAGTCTCTAATTAAATCTTGAAATCATGCATTAATTACAGTTACCCATACATTAAAAGGCATGGATCAATCTTTAATTAACATTACATATCCCAATAAAATTAACTAAGTCGGCCAAAGATCTCAAATCCCATCATTAATCCAATTACTGTAAGTCAGCCAACATCACTGTTTCCACTCGGAAATTTCACTGGTGCTTGACATTGAACAAATTTTCTCGTCACAAGCAACTTTGCTTGGCACAAGCAACTTTTCTCGACATAAGCAACTTTGCTCGGCAGAAGCCAAACTTGCTCAACACAAAATAGTCAGAAAATCTATCTTTGAAAGATAAACAACTAATTGCTTTGCCAGAGTGCCAACTGATCAAGTACCCTTTTATTTGCCTTAACTCAACCATTCACTTTGTCTTCTTGTTAAATCTTCTTCATCAACATAGATATGGTACTCAAACAGATAACAATAGTCTCACCAGTTAAGGTTTGACAACAATGACAAAATAACAATTGCTTGCATTGTCACTTTCCAACATTAAGAACACACTAATTATACTTAAGGTGTAATTCCTAACCTTTTTAGCACTAATGGAGTGCTCACACATGTGTGAGAAACTCCTCCCAAGAGAGCCAACCAACTCTCTTAATGGCTCTTCCAACCTTGTACCCCACTCCTTTCTCCAAGGTTTCTCACACATGTGTGAGCAACCTTGAGCCTCACAAAGCATTTAATGCTGAAATTGACTCCTCTTCTTAGCCTATGTGTCTCCTATGTGGCTCTTATGTGGATTCCACATAGGAACCACTTCATCCATTCTCTCATCCTTTCCCTAAAAATCTATAAATATAGGCCATATCCTCTTGTATTTCATGTCTCACATTTTCATTGTTATCATGCTAATTTAGTTCTAGAGTTCATACTAGTTTTCATGCTTTTTATTTTAGTTATTTACTTAAATCATCTAGAGATCATATGTTAGGTAATTTGGTTTATGAATGATAGTTTTAATCTTGAATTTTTCATTCCATAGTAGTTAAATCATCATCTTCAAGAAGATTTGAGACTAGTTCTTCATACTAGCTCTTGACTCTCTCTCTTTTCTATCAAGCTTGCATTCACATTTGCATTGTATTGGGGATTTATCCATTTGTGTTTGTGAAAGCACATCCACTTTCAATTTTATGAGAAAATCAAACAATTTTAAATAGGGTGCATACTTTTTTTAAGCTCAATCCAATGTTATTTGGTTTTCTTAGTTGCTAGCATGCTTTTTCATGTGCTAACCCACTAATGTTTGCATGTTTGAGCTTGCTCCCAATATATTAAAAATTTTCTCATGCACAAGTATTATTAGATTTTTTACAACATAGGATTAACATTTTGAAGAACAAGTTGAATGTTGTTCATAGCTCCCATGTAGCCTTGAAAGTTGTTGAAGGAAAGTGTGCAGAAGCAATGGTTTTCCTAAACCCTATTTTCACCCTGTGGTTAAGAAGGAACTTATTAATGGGGAAAATGGTAGCTATTTTGATCTATAGGGATGACCTACCTAATAAAATTGAAGATATAAAGGACATAGTTAACATGGTTAATACATTAATTGCATTTTTTAAGGGTAATGATCAGATAATTAAGGGTAAGCTAAAGTTATTTGTGGAGTCATATAATGCTTATTTTACTAGCATTTATGATAAGGAGGGAAATTTTAAGGACATCCACACACTGGTAGATAATTTTAATTTAATAGATGATAATGTTGAAACTCAATTATATATAACAAAAGATATTGATACACCCGAGTTCAATGATTTGTTAGATAATCTATTCATAGATGAGGTGGACCTGGTTAAATTCATTACAGATGCACGTGCTATAATCAATTCTCATTGGGATGAAGAAGTTAAAAAACTAGATAGAGTAAGAAATTTTGGTTGGCTGACAGATAGGGAGCTTTCTAGACGGGAAATATAATTGAGTAAGGGAAAATCCATTTGAACAGTTAATTTCCATCAATTCTATCTTTTTGTGGTTGGTTACTGACTCGACATTTGAGTTTGTTTATATGGAGAACAATTATCTAAATAGGTACCTTTAATTTTCCTTCAATAGCTACGAGTAGCGTACATAATGTTGGAAATCTACAATCGAAACAATTATTGTTTTGTCATTGATGTCAAACCTTAACTGGTGAGACTATTGCTATCTGCTTAAGTACCATATCTATTGATTGATGAAGTAGATTTAACAAGAAGACCAATTTGAATGGTTGAGTTATGGGAAATCACAAGGGTACTTGATCAGTTGGCACATTGGCAAAGTAATGTGTTGTTTATCTTTTGATGAAAGTTTACTGGGAACAATTTATGCTGAGAAAAGTCTGTGATGACCAAGCACCAGTAAATTGCCGAGGAAACTAGTGATGACCGAGCGAAAGAACACAGTGTTGGGCGGGCAACAATATTTTGGTAATTGTTGAGATTTGAGATCTCTGGCTGACATAATTGATTTTATTGGGATATGTAAAGTTAATTAAGGATAAGCATGATTGGTCCACACTATTTAAATACACGGGTAACCATAATTAATGCATGGATCAAAGATTTAAATAGTGATTGCTTTGGAGAAGTAAATTAAATGTAAAGATGGAAAGATCCATTGGATCTGACCTAACCTAAGATCTATGATCTTAATTAAGCGGAAAAATATTTATTTGACCTAGATGAAGAGGTATATGATAACCTCAAGGGGTTATTCATGATGAGAAGAGAGAGGTAATAAGTGTATGCAAGATGATTTCATAGTTAATTGAATGATTGGCACGATCTAGCAGAGAAGGCTGAACAAGAGAAGCAGAGAGCTATGAGAGTGATTTCTTGACAAATTTCCAAGCAGATCTGAAGATTGAAATGAGAATGGAGGCCACTCAGTGAATTAGCATTAGATCTGAATTGGATCTAGATTTGAAAAGTAAGTTGTATGTATCAGATCACACCTGCTGATTACTTTCTAACCATTGTATCAGTCAAAATCCTTTAACCAGGTTGACCTAATAGTCATTGTATAAATCCTTTGAGCAAGGTGACATTCAAATGGAATATTATAAGTCCTCTAACAAGGCCACTCCTAAAAGGGTGATTAAATCCTTTAACTAGGTCACATTTAGCAATGTGTTTTGTAACCTTTAACAGGGTTGGCTCCTAACAGAGCACACTTGAGAAGAGTGAAAAATTGATAGCATGTTATTGGTGGTTTTTCCAAAATTGGGTTTCCATGTTAAATACTGGTGTCAACTTGTGTGAATTTTTATGTTGTATTTTACTATTAAGTTTCTACAAGCTGATTACATTTGAAAAGGTAAAACTGCATATGTATGTTGTTGATTTATGCTATCACTGCCAAGAAAATATAAGTTGTTCAAAGTGGTATAAATTTTAATTTGGTACATCTAGAACTGAGGATAACTAATTCATCCCCCCTCTCAGTTATTCTGAATTCATTCTAACAATTGGTATTAGAGCTTTGGTCTCTTGAAAACAATTTGAAGGTACTTGGAGAAAAAGATCAAGATGTATAAAAAGGAGGTACCAAAGTTGAACAAAGATAATTTCCCAGAATGGCAAAGTTTGATGAAATTGCATCTGGATGGTATTGGTGATTCTTCTAAGCACTATGTTGAACATGATTATGTAGCCCCCACTACACCTGCCGCAGCTGCACTGTTAAGAGAAAAGTAGGAACACAATCAAGCAATGTTGGAGATTCCATCATCTCTGAACTATCATGAGTTTGAAGACATAAAGAATTGTACAACTGTAAAGAAAATGTGGGGTGCCTTGCAACCATCTATGGAGGTGATACAAATGTGCTAAGAGCTAAATCTGAAAGTTTAAGAGGTAAGTTTGATGAAATGAAAATGCAAGGACAAATTATAGTTCAATATTATGGTAGGGTAAATGAAGTTGTAAATGCTATCAGAGGAGCTAAGGGAAGAATTGATGATAACACCATTATGAGAAAGGTACTAAGAAGTCTTCTTCCTATATATGCTATTAGAGTCTCTACAATTCAAGAGTTAAGATGTAATCCTAATAATAATTTGACTTTGGAAGGTCTGGTAGGCAGACTTACTGCATTTGAGATGTCAAATTTTGATAACTACACTCCACAAGCTATTGAATCTGCATTTAGATCCCAGTTGGTCCTTAAAAATTAAAAGAAAGGAAAGAAATGTGTGAACAATGATAGAGACACTACAGATGATGATCTAGAAGAACTTGAAGCACTCATGGAAAAAAGACTATCAAGAGGAAAAGGAAAATTCAAAGGTAAACTTCCTATCATTTGTTTTTCATGTAACAAAGTTGGTCATATTGCTGCAAGATGTCCTGATAAGAATGACAAAGATGAAAGAAGGGACAATAAGTACAAAGACATAAAGGATGATCGAGAATTTAGAAAGTATAAAGATTACGAAGACAAAGGTAAGAAATCTTGTTATATAGCTCAATAAGCTTCTGACAGTGAATCTAACAATACTAGTGAAAATGATAAAGAGGTTGTGTATGTTGCTATGCAAGATGATTATGATGATGATGAGAAATCTACACCAATTTCTTATATCAATAAAGCTGACCATTAGATTATTAACAGTGGTTTCTCACATCACATGACTGGTGATAAAGATAAATTTGAGACCTTAGATCAGTGTAAAGGTGGTTATGTTAAATTTGGTAATGATGCACCATGTCTTGTTAAAGGGAAAGGATCAATTAACTTGACTGACAAGATTAGATGTGACAATGTATACTAGGTTGATGACCTTAACTATAATTTATTGAGTGTTGCACAACTAAATACTTCTGGTTACAGAGTTGAATTCCATCACAAGAAAGCAAAGATCTATGATGTCACTAGAGAATTGGTTGGAAGTGGAGAGCAAACAAAAGGTAACTTTTTCTATATGGACTTAGCTGATGAGACATGCTTGTTTGCACAATATAATGATGTTTTGTTATGGCATAAAAGGTTGTGTCATGTAAAATTTGATAACTTGGTAAGCATAATTAAATTTAAAAAGGTTAGAGGGCTGCCTAAGTTGAAGAAACCTGAAAATTCAATGTGTAAGCAATGTCAATTAGGAAAAATGACTAAATCTAGTTTCAAAAGCAAGACTCATACTTCTGAGGGAATTCTGGAATTGGTTCATACTGACCTCTGTGGTCCCATTGGTGAGAAACGTTACTGTGGAGATAGATAATTTATTCTATTTGTTGATGATTACTCAAGAATGATGACTCTTGTGTTTCTTAAAGAAAAATCTGATGCATTCCAGTTATTTAAGTGGTACTTGGAAAAAGTTGAAAAGGAGATAGGTAAAATCTTGAAATGTTTAAGATCTTACAGAGGACGTAAGTTTATTTCTAATGAGTTTAACATGTTCTTCAATGACCGAGGGATAAAAAGATATATGTCCATGCCTAGGACACCACCACAGAATGGTATCGCTGAGAGAAGAAACATATCTATTATGGATTGTTCCAGAACACTAATGATGGGGAAAAATGTTACACAAAATATTGGAGAGAAGATATAAGTACATCAGTCTATACCCTAAAAAAAGTACAATTCAAGAAAGGTACTAATGCTACACCTTATGAGCTATGGTAAGGGTATGCACCTAACATAAAATATTTCAAATTTTTTGGAAGAAAATGTTTCATACTAAAGGATAACAGAAATGGAAAACTTGATGCTAAAGGTGAGGAAGACATATTTCTTGGTTATTCAACTAAAAGAAAAGCATACAAGTGTTTGAATTCTAACACTAACAAAATTGTGAAAAGTGCAAATGTTAAAATTGATGAGTATGTAGAAATAAATGAAGCTAAAAGCACACAAGAACCTGAAAGTTATAAATCATTCATCTATATGGATGAGGAATATTCTATCAAATTATCTGAACCCGAGAAAGAGGTTGTTGAGAAATAGCTAGCACCTACCGAGTCATAGAATGAAGCTTTCGGGCAACAAGAGGTAATTGTTAAGCTATCTAATGGAGATGTCAAGTCACATAATCAATCTGAATTGGACATAAATGATCAACCTAAAGAAGAAAAAGAACCTACTCTAGACAAGTATGTAAGGAAGCACAAGAAACCTGATCAAATCATAGGATCAAAGAATTCTACAGTCATTACAAGAAGAAAGTTGAGAGAGGATACATGCTTATTATGTGATTTTGACCCTAAAATAGTAAAATATGCTTTAGACAATGAATATTGGATACAAGCCATGAATGAAGAAATTGAACAGATTGAGAAGAATAAGACTTAGACACTTGTACCTAGGCCAAATGAAAAGAATGCAATTGGTACTAAATGGGTATTCAGAAATAAGCTGAATGAACATGGAGAGGTAACAAGAAACAAAGCTAGACTGGTATGCAAAGGTTATGCACAAGAGGAAGGAATTTATTGTGGAGAAACATTCACCCTAGTTGCAAGACTGGAAGGAGTAAGAACATTACTTAAATATGCAGCCTACAAAGGCTTTAAAGTCTATCAAATGGATGTAAAGTCAACATTTCTAAATGGGATATTAGAAGAAGAAGTTTACATTGAACAAGCTGATGGATTTGTTGACCCAAGAAAGAGGAACATGGTTTACAGATTACACAAAGCACTATATGTATTGAAGCAAGTACCAAGAGCATGGTATGAGAGATTGCACAAGTATTTGCTAAATATTGGATTTGCAAGAACCAATGATAAAAAAAATCTGTATTTGAAGATAGAGCAATGTAAAGGTGCTTTATTGGCTGAAATTTTTATTGATAACATTATATTTAGTGGACAAGATGTGTTATGCCAAGCATTTGCAAAGGAGATGCAAACTAAATTTGAGATGTCCATGTTTTATGAGATAAAATTTTTTGTTGCCTTACAAATATATCAGATGAAGAATGGTATCTATATTACTCAATCAAAATATGTCAAGGAGATACTAAAATTTTTTGGAATGGAAGATTCAAAACCAGTGAATACACCCATGGCTACTAGACAGAAGTTAACAAAGAATGATGATACAAAAGAAGTGAGTCAAACCTTTTATAGATCAATGATTGGAAAGCTGAAATATGTTGTACATAGAAGACCTGATATTGTAGTGGCTGTTGGTATTGTTGCGAGATTTTCTGCCAATCCCAAGGAAACACATATGATGGTAGTAAAAATAATTCTAAGATATTTGAAAGGAACAGATGACTATGGTCTGTATTACAAAAAGAATGACAAGTTTGAACTCAGAGTCTATACTAATTCTGATTGGGATGGAAATGTGGATGACAGGAAAAGCACCACAGGTGGAGAATTTCTTTTAGGAAAGAGATTAGTTTCATGGAAAAGAAAGAAATAGAATTGCACCTCACAATCTATAGCTAAAGCCGAGTATGTAGCAGCACCAGTTAATTGTTCTAATATTGTGTGGTTGAAGATACTACTAAAAGGTATGAAAGAAGAGATCACATAACCAGTTGTCATATATTGTGATAACACGAGTGCCATTAATATTTCTAAGAACCCTGTGATGCACTCTAAAACAAAGCATATAGCTATCAAGTATAATTACTTGAGGGAGCTAGTTCAAAAGAAGGATGTGAGACTAAAATATGTGAATACTAAGGAACAATTAGCACAAATATTTACAAAGGCACTACCCAAGGATGCTCATGAGTATCTATGAGGTAAATTAGGGGTGATTCCCCTAACTAAGGCTAATTTGTTTAGAATGACACTATTGCATCAAATGTTATATTCAGAATATTTTTCACATTGATGCACATGCAGTCACACTTTAGGATGCTGCCTAAAGTTGTGAAAAACAAACAAGGATAGAAAAGAGGATCAGTCATAAGAAAGATGATAGGAACAACATGATACAAAGTTTAGAATAGAAGAATCTGCATGATGAAGATGTCAACATCTTTGGCATTGTTTTCAAAGAGGGAGAAGTTTACTCAAAGAGGGAGATCTTTACTATACTTAGAGATAAAGGGAGAGTTTACTAAAAGAGGGAGTCTACACATGAATAGACTCAGAAATATTTCAGTATGATAACATACATAGAAGGAAAAATATTTTACAAGATGAGAATCAGAATGAAGCTAAAGACATTAATGAAGATATGTTCATATCAAGGAACATAGACAAACATTTTGGATTGTATGGAAACTATGGTTGGAAAATTATTGTTTTATTGTTTAGTGTTTCCATCAATGCCAAAGAGGAAGATTGTTGGAAAGTTACTGTGGAAACAATAGTTGTTTTTTCATTGATGTGAAATCTTAATGGGTGAGACTATTGCTATCTATTTGAGTACCATATCTATTGATTGGTGAAGGAGATTTAACAAGAAGACCAAGTGGAATGGTTGAGTTATGGGAAATCACAAGGGTACTTGATCAGTTGGCACATTGGCAAAGTAATGTGTTGTTTATCTTTTGATGATAGTTTACTAAGAATAGTTTATGCTGAGTGAAGTTTGTGATGACTGAGTGCCAATAAATTGCTGAGGAAACCAGTAATGACTGAGCGTAAGAACACAGTGTTGGCCGAGCAAAAGTATTTTGGTAATTATTGAGATTTGAGATCTCTAGCCGACATAATTGATTTTATTGGGATATGTAAAGTTAATTAAGGATAAGCACGATTGGTCCACATGATTTAAATGCATGGGTAACCATAATTAATGCATGGATCAAAGATTTAAGTAGTGATTTCTTTGGAAGTAAATTAAATGTAAAGAATGAAAGATCCATTGGATTTGACCTAACCTAAGATCTATAATCTTGATTAAGCGGAAAAATATTTATCTGAACTAGATGAAGAGGTATATGATAACCTCAAGGGGCTATTCATGATGAGAAGAGAGAGGTAAGAGTGTATGTAAGAGGATTGTATAGTTAATTGACTGATTGACATGAGCTAGCAGAGAAGGATGAACAGGAGAAGCAGAGAGCTGCGAGAGTGATTGATTGATGGATTTCCAAGTAGATCTGAAGATTGAAATGAGAAAGGAGGCCACTCAATGAATTAGAATTAGAGCTGAATTGGATCTGGATTTGGAATGTAAGTTGTATGTATCATATCACACTTGCTGATTACTTTCTAACCATTGTATCAGTCAAAATCCTTTAACTAGGTTGACCTAATAATCATTGTATAAATCCTTTGAGAAAGGTGACATTCAGGTGGAATGTTCTAAGTCCTCTAACAAGGCCACTCCTGACAAGGTGATTAAATCCTTTAATGTGGTCACATTTAGCAATGTGTTTTGTAACCTTTAACAGGGTTGGCTCCTAATAAAGCTCACTTCAGAAGAGTGAAAACTTGATAGCATGTTATTGGTGGTTTTTATCAAATTGGGTTTCCACGTTAAATATTGGTGTCAACTTGTGTGAATGTTTATGTTGTGTTTTACTGTTAAGTTTTTGCAAGTTGATTACATTTGAACAATAAAATTGCATATGTATGTTGTTGATTTATGCTATTGCCGTTGAGCAGATCTGATTTGTTCAAAGTGGTATAAAGTTTAATTTGGTACATCTAGACCTGAGGATAACTAATTTAACCCCCCTCTCAGTTATTCTAAATTCATTCTAACACATAATCCAAACAAATTGTGTCTGATTACTGGCACACAAAACCTCCATATGTCATTTTGCTGATGCCAATTCCCACGTTGTAGAATTTGAAGATTTGGAGTAGTCTTCCTGGATTTTTCTTATTGTTAAGCAATATGTAATTTTTTGCTAAGTGATATTTAGCTTGTTGCAAAATTTACTCTTTAAAAGGATTTCCAAGATCACTTAGGAAGGGCTGAGAAATTTTGTCTTAAATTCAATAGATTTATTTCAACCCCAGTTAGGTTTAACAGATGTAAAGAATTTTGTATAACAGTATATAGAGGAAATATATATTTTAGTATTGGAGTTTTATTCTTGTTGAAAATTATTTAAGTGAGAATATCAATGTATGGAGGTAATGATTCTGAATTTTATGAAATATAATTCAGATTTGGTACTCTCCTTTGTGTTCATTTTAGGAGTTGTGAATTCAATAATTCAAAGTTCTTATTCAATTCACTGCATATTGTTTATATGTGTATGTTTTAATTCTAAGCTTTGATCTAGGATTAATAAAAATGCTGAAAATCAATTCATAAGATCATAAGGTTGGCATAAGGATCGTTATAAAGAAGTCTAATTCTTGATTACGTGAATGGATATTATTGTAATACAATAATAGTCTAAGTCTTGAATCAGTCATAGATTTATGTCATTCATAAAAAGGGTGTAAGATCAGAGTATTGCCCAAAGAATAAGGCACTGATCTAAGTATGCTATAAATTGTTATCTTGCTGGTTTAGGGTGTCTAGTTATTCTATTTTTTATAAAGAAACTGATAAAGAAACTTTTTAATTTTAGTTTATTTGTTGTATGTGCATCTCATGCTCCATAATTATTTATAGTTAATGAGTAATTAGCTCTTAGTATTTTATTGTTAATGTTGAGCCTCTTAATGAGATAATCCATTTATTAAATTCATGGGTATTTAAAGAGAGTAGTATTATACTAAATTTAGATTTACCAACCTTGGACTTGTAGAGCCTAAAGTGTAGGGGGAGTCTCTAATCCCTGTTAGTTGGTCCATTCATTCATGGAGATTTGTGTTAGGAATAAAAGTACACCAACACAACTAAGAAGGGGGGGAGGGGGGTGAATCAGTTGTGAGAGAGATTATTAAACATTAAACTTTATAAACAAAAAATTTAATCCAGATGATAACATAGTAAATTCCAAAACAATAACACAATCCTTTGTTGTCAAGGAAACCCTGTTAAAGGTAAAATCCTAGTGGGAATTAGCACCCACAAATGATATACTGAGAGTATAGTATCCCTATTAAAAGATTTAGCCCTTTTAGGTGCTTATTGATGCATTAAAATACACAATCTCTATTAAAGGACATACCCTATTAGGAGTCAAGGGTAACACTAGGCTCACTACCTAAAGAAGGTTAAATCCACCCTCAGGACTTATAGTCTGAAATACAAGTGTATATAGGAAATATACAATCTAGTGAGTTGTCTCATAGCAACTGTATTTTCTTGGTCAGTTCCAATGAAGTAACATAATCAAAACCTCTACTCTACATCCAGCAGACTTCACACAAAAAAGCTCACAGCTTCCACACTTCACTGTCTCTTCCAAAATCACATCCATATACATTTCAAACAAGAAAAAGATATCTCATATATACCCTAAATTATAATAATTTATTAGGTCAGCCAATTAGGATTTCCCAATATACAAATAAATATTTAACCCCTTTATAAGATACACACTGTACCTATAACAAGTAAACATCAATTAAAACTCATTAAATTTAATCTAAGATCCATAATCCATGCTCACAATACATAATACACACCACATATATGAAGTCGGCCCCAAATAGGTCTCTTCTAGAACACACGCCACAACTGATGTCACCAATAGTCCTGAAACCCAAGAATCATAATAGCCATTCCTTAACATGTCTTCTGTCATCCATTAATCTCGCAAAATGTTAATCCACATTGCTCGTAAGTTATACTCAAAACACAAAGACTAACTCTGTCTAAGATCACTTTCATCGTCCAGTACACAGTCTTCACTAAAACATTTGTAACTGATCTAGTAGACAATATTAAGCTGTACAAAATTAGGAAAAAGATCAAAACATATCCCTATACACATCACCATCTTCACTTATTTTGAATCATTGTACAGTACCTGTACACTTCTGTCATTCATCAAGAAATAGTAATAACCATTCTGTTCTACCTCCATAGAAACATATGTTGACATCAGTGACAAAAAATGAATGCTAACAACATCATCAACAACCAATTCCAAGAATCTCCCCCTTTTTTATTGATGGAAACATATGGTAAAATCCATCAACCCAAAAGTACTCTCTTAATATAATCTTCTTAATATTCTCATCACATCTCTCCCTAAAGCAGTAGGGATTTTCTCATATAACCTCTCCCCCTTTGACAACAATGGAAAAGGGTGCCATAAATATTCTTCTTTGCTTTGAAAGGTGTAGATTTTTCAAATATTTATGTCTCCAACAACTAGGTGCAAAATAACCCAAATATGTTCTATAATGTTCCTACAATCACTCCCCCCTAGGAGTAGATCCATACATCAAGTATAGAAAATGATATAGCTTTGAAAGTCACTGGACTAATGCATTCCTATATCAATTTATTTCTTGTAAGGAGGGGTCACACCCTAAGCATACCTCTGAGATACTCAAAGGCATCCTTTGGAAAAGGTTTTGTAAATATACATGCTATTTGTTCCTTTGTGCTGATATACTCCAATCTAATCTCCTTCTCTGCTACCTTGTCTCTCAAGAAATGATACTTTATTGATATATGTTTAGTATTTGAATGTATTATTAGATTCTATGACATATTAACTATGCTAGTGTTAACATAATGGATAACCACTGGCTCTTCAAAAATTATCCTAATGTCCTTCAACACTTTTTTTTATCCAAACAATCTATGTGCAATTTATAGCAGCATCAACATACTCAGCTTCAACACTAGACTGAGCTGTACAATCCTTCTTTTTACTTAGCCAAGAAATCAATCTTTACCCAAGAAATAATACACCACCACTTGTGATTTTTATGTCATCAATATTCCCTTCCTAATCAGCATTAGTATAAGCATGTAAATCAAAATAATCATATTTATTATACCATAAGGCATAATCCAGTGTTCCTTTGAGATATCTAAATATTCTTTTCATATCATCAAGGTGTGTCTCTTTAGGATCTTCTTGATATCTTGCCACAATACCAACTACATTAGCAATATCTAGTCTAGCGTGCGTTAGATATTGTAAGGCTCCAATCATAGATATGTACTTTGTTTGAGAAACACTCTGAGTTTCATCAGTATTTGTAATCTTATGACCTGTAACCATATGTGTTCCAATAAGTTTACAATCATCCATTCCAAACTTTTTCAACATTTTTTAAGATACTTTGTCTAAGAAATAAAAATACCACTCTTGTTCTGATTAATTTGCAATCCAAGGAAAAATTTCATCTCACCAATCATTGACATATAAAATTCATTTTCTATTTCTTTAGAAAATATTTTACTCATTTCATCATTTCCTCCAAAAATGATATCATCAACAAAAACTTCTACTATTAGAATTCCATCTTCACTAGTTCTTAAGTAAAAATTATTGTCTACATTACCTTTTCTAAAGTCAAGATGAAGTAGATACCTATCCAATCTTTCATACCATGCTCTTGGTGCTTTTTTAATTCCATACAAATGTTTCTTCAACTTTCAAACCATGTCCTCATCTTCTCTCATAGGAAATCCATCAGGCTGGTCAATATAATTCCTCTTCAAGCTCTCCATTCAGAAATGCAGATTTAACATCCATCTGATATACTTTGAAGAATTTGTGTGCAACATAATCTTACAACTTCCAACCTAGGAATAGGAGAAAATTTTTCTTCAATTTTTATGCCTTCTTGTTGTGAGTAGCCTTTATAGGCATTCCCTCTTCATTCATCTTATTTCTGAAAGCCCACTTAGTTAATATAACATTCTTATCTTTAGGTCTAGGAACCAGTTCCCAATTGTTATTCTTCTTTATCTGTTCTAATTCTCCATGCATAGTTTTAGTCCAAGATTCATCTCTACATACCTCATCAATAGATTTTGGTTCAACCTGAGAAATTAAATAAATTTGATCTCTTAATCTTGATCTTGTCATCATTCATCTATTTGCATCTCCAATAATTTGATCATCAGAATGTTTTTTCTTAACATACCTCAGAGTCTTTGGAATTTCAGTAGGATGATTTGAGTCATCTTGACATACATCAAACTCATAGTCAATCTCAAAAGGTTCTTCTTGATCTGCAATAACCTCCTTGATCTCTGTAGTATGATTAGAGTCATATATTCTCTCTTGAATCTGGAACTTTTCATCTATCTTCACATTAGCACTTTCAATCATCTTACTCAATATTTTTATTATTATTAAGTGTATGTTATATATATATGTGTATTTTTGGGTGCACACACATATACCCATACATATATAAATAATATTATCTGTGTATTTTTAATTGCTTGTGTAAATAGTATTTAAATGATTAGATAAAGTATATTTGATGTAGGAGCATCCCAGGGTAGTTGGCTATCCTGCATGTTTCAGAGATTTGATGGAGTTGTGTGGACTTATTTTCATGTGTGAGGGATTTGGTAGAGTTATGTGGACCTACTTGGGTCTTGGGTAATTGGTTTTGATGTATTTAAAGGAACTTGGCATGGTCTTGGTTGCTTGGCATGGACTGGGAGGAGCTCGACCTTTCTTAGGAATTTGGTGCCTATTATAGGCCGTATAAGTAATTTTCCACAAAGAGTTAGAGGATTCAAATTTCAGAGATTGAAGAGGGCCTATATTTCTACCTACAATTTGAAGCACAAGTCCTAATTCATCTGGAGCTAGGAGATATTGTAATTTTACTAAGACATCAATTTTGGGTATTTAATTGTTTTTATTGGCCAACTTGTGGCATTTAATTTATGTGTTTGTATTTAATTTATGTTCAGGGCCAACCTATGTCTTAGATTGGTATAAGTAGGGGTTGCGGGGGAAGTGTTTAGTCATTATTCATTCATCCTGGAGAAGAGGAAGAGGTAGAGGAGCGAGTTTTGAGAAGAGCTAGTGGCTGCAGCTTGGGGGACAAGGGGATTGCTTGGTGGACTTGCGAGCACAATTTTAGATCTTCCTTGGGGGATCCTACTAGTGTGTGGATCTGGACTAGCTAGGATTATTCATTCATCCTAGAGAAGAGGAAGAGGTAGAGGAGCGAGTTTTGAGAAGAGCTAGTGGCTGCGGCTTGGGGGATAAGGGGATTGCTTGGTGGACTTGCAAGCACAAGTTTAGATCTTCCTTGGGGCCTCCTACCAGTGTGTGGATCTGGACTAGCTAGGATTATTCTTCCACCTGGGAGAAGAGCAGGTGGTTGTGGAGAGATTTTTGAGAGGAACTAGTGGCTATGGCTTGGGAAACAAGGAGATTGCTTGGTGGGCTTGCGAGCACAAGTTTAGATCTTCCTTGGGTGTTCCTACTAGTGTGTGGATCTGGGATAGCTAGGGTTTCATTTGGATCTTGTGAGATCTTATGGAGTTTCTATTGTAATTGCATTGTATTTGGCCGTAACCCAGAAGGCCTTACAGCCGGGCATGTTGGATGAAAATATAATTATTCTATTATGAGTATTTGCATTGTGTGGATATAAATCTTTGTGTTGTTATTTATATTCCATTATGTGGTTATTGGTTGGGGGATAGGACATCTCCATTGGGGATCCTCCTGCCTTGACCTTCATTAGATGGTATCAGAGCACAGTTGTTCCTAAGTGTGTGGACAGAGTGGCGAATGTGAGGCAGTTTACACCAGGACCTTGGGTGGAGTTTATCAGAGTGTGGTTATTCTTCAGTGTGTGGACAGAGCACCAAATGTGAGGTAGTTTGCACAAAGACCTATAGTAAAGGTTGGATCTAGTTGGTGATTCATTTCTGAGGGTTTGTGAAGATCTTAGAAGATGGCTCTAAGAAGATTAGACCCTACGATGATTGCAAAACTCCATGATGTGGTGGAGAAGAATATTTCAAAGAATTTTGCTCGGATGGAAGCTAGATTGAATAATCGAGTTAAGGAACAGATGGTTGAGAGTGATCCATCTCTGGATAAATTTCATAAGAGAGTTTGAGAGATCTTGAAACCATGGAGCTGGAGTCTACCGATCAGGAAGTGAGTTGTCTAGATGGTTAGAAGACTTGTTCAAGAGAGAAGAGGGCATATCAAGGTTGAGATGGAAGTTGGTTTTGTTGATCAGTGTGTGGATTCTGATACAGAACCTATAGAGCAACTTGTGGTTGTTGCTGAGGAGCTTCCTAACCTTGTTTATGCTATGGTTGAGATTGGTTTTCATGATCAGTTGGTTGAGTCTGACATGGAAATTGTGGAGCACTTGGTCGTGGATAATCAGGTTGCTAAGGGTGATGATCCATATGTTGGTGATATGGATGTTGT
>MU217283.1:199910-213260 GCA_018584345.1 Thuja plicata | reverse complement strand
ATCAGGAAGATACACTCATCATCTGACTTCGTCTTTCCAGCAACCTGTAAAATAGATCGAAGGGACTTGAACTTCATCAGGAAGTCCTCAATGCTGGTGAATGAGTCAGGTGCCAAGGAGGTGAACTGTGCATCTATCTGAAGAATCCTGAACTGATCTATGGTGCCAAACAAGGTGGAGAACTTGTCCCACATATCCCTGGGTGTAGTCAGGCCATCCAGGTGGAACAACAACCCATCTGAAATGTTCATGGCAATGAGGCCCATCGCCTCATCCATCTTGTTTCTGTGCATAAGAGCCTCATAAGGCCTCTGAAGAACTGGCTGAACTGCATCCATGCAGGACCATAAACCTCGTGACATGAGGAGTCTAGTCATGTGTGGCTTCCATGTGTGATAGTTATGGGGTGTCAGCTGGGCCACAGAGGGGTCCGACATTGAGAGAAGAATAAGACGGAAGTAGAAGGGTCAATTTCTGAAAGTAAATAACAGAAAGTAAAATGCACCCCCCACAATATATAATCCTATCCCCTGTGCACCACAAATAATCAATTACTGAAAGCACACAAAGAAACGAGGAGAAAACCTGAGTTCCAGAAGCCGAACAGGAGCAGAAAGGAAGGTATGACTTTGACTATAAAAAATAGCAACCAAATGGCAAAATCAGGAACTAAGACCTATACCAATGCGTCCGTCTCGAAAAGACCTTTCCGACGATATAAGATACTTACATTTTTGAGTCCGTTTTCTCAAGTTACGAGCAAAAAACCAATAGGACCCCCAAAAAACAAGTCACTGAAAAAAACAGGCATGGCTTTAAAATTGACGGCCGTTTGGCCGTCGGCTGACGTCCGGGTGATGTCAGCTGACGTCACTGCGGCGGTTGGGCGGCTGCCGGGCGGCGGCCGGGCATTGGTGGTGCCCGAGCGGATGCCTGGCGGTGAGTGGGCGCCGGCGGTGGCGGCCGAGCTGCAGTCGGGCGGCGGCTGGGCTCCGGTGGCGCGCCGGTGCTGCGGCCGGCGGCGGCGGCTCTAAGGTGGCGCGCGGGTGGCGCGAAATTTTTTTAACACTGACTGCATTTTTTTGATACGCGAAAAATCATTAAAAAATGATTTTTTTCAATTTTTTTTTTATGAATGCCTCGATTTTTGAGCCGTACGGCCCTAGGAGGCCAAAAAAAATTTCCTGTGCTCACGGAGGCCAAACTAATCGAGTTTTATATGATTTCAACTCTCCTGGGCCTTCTGAACGTAATGGCAGAGTCCGTTTCTGCTCAATCTACTCCAAAAGATCGTGCCTCCTCCAAAGTGACAAAAAAAACTCCAGAAAACCCCAGAAAGAGACGGCTTAATCCACAGCTCCAACCAAACTTGAACAAGCTACAACAGCAAGGCTCTGATACCATGTAGAAACTGATGAAATATCATATTCAACTCCAAGATCCAGCTGCATGCAAAAACCTGTCACAAGGAATGAAGCGAAAGAAGGAAAAAGCAAAACTCAGATGTTACTCCAAAAAGTGAGAGCAAAAATATTATCTGAATTAATGAACAACAATTACAAAGTTCAACCTTAAAAAGGTGAACGAAACCCTAAAAGGTAACTACTAGGTTGCACATTATTAATTAAGAATTAATTAATAACGCACCTAAGAGAAGCTTAAGCAACTAGAGTAATAATACTCTAACAGTAATTAAGTAGATCAAACTTCCAATCAGTTGTCTGTATAGAGTGGGGTTCACTGGATCTGACACATCTAAAGTAGACAATTTAAGTCCAACTTCAATAGGTGTTGCAACTGGTTTGCAACTCTGCATCTAAATTTTTTGTAGGATATCTGAGGCATATTTTTTCTGAGACATAAATATTTCATTTTTATTTTTCCATACTTCTATACCAAGAAAGTAGTGCATTTGTCCCAAATCTGTCATTTCAAACTCAGTTATCATGGCTGCTCTAAACTTTGCAAATAAAGCTTGATTATTCCCTGTGTAGATAAGATCATCAACATAGAGAACTAAGATTAAAATATCCTTAGATGAGCTTCTAATATAGAGATTTGGATCTGATTGACTTCTTGAAAAACCTTTCTACTGTAGGTAGGAGTCTATCCTTGAATACCATGCTCTTGGTGCTTGTTTGAGACCATACAAGGCTTTCTTTAATTTGCAAACATAATGTTCTTTAGAAGGTATTTCAAAACATTTAGGTTGTGAAACATACACTTCCTCATCAATATATCCATTCAAGAAAGCACTCTTCACATCCATTTGATAAACTGTCCAACTCTGCTGAGTTGCCAATGCCAAAACCAATTTGATAGTATCCATTCGTGCTACAGGTGCAAATGTCTCAGTATAATTAATACCTTCTTTTTGAGTGTACCCTTTGGCTACCAATCTAGCCTTATGCTTATCAATGCTTCCATCGGATTTATACTTTATTTTGTACACCCATCTTGTACCAATAATTTCCTTACCATGAGGTAATTGAACCAAATCCCATGTATCATTCCTGTCAATTATTTCTATTTCATTGTTCATTGCTTCAACCCACTCTTCTTTTTCTTGAGCTTGTTCAAATGTTGTGGCTCATTATTTTCCATGATTTGAGACATTAATGCAAAATTCACTTTTGCTTGCGACCTTGTTGTCATTTTTTCAAAATTTGAATCCAACGTAAGAGTTGATGGATGATTCTTTTATGTTCTTCTTTGATATTTTTGATATTTTCTTGCTCCTACACTAGGTGATTCAGGTTCATCTTCTTCTTCCTCCTCTTCAATCTCATCAATTACTATCTCTTTTCCTTTTATTTCATTTTCTTTGGTATATTCTACTAGTTCATTGAATACCACATCTCTACTTATCACAAGCTTTTTGCAATTGGATCATACAATCTGTATGCTTTATTTTCAGTTCTATAACTAATAAAAATGCATTCAAGGCCTTTATCATCTAACTTAGACGTTTTTTCTTTTGGTATGTGTGCATAAGCAACACATCCAAATACTTTGAAGTGATCAACACTTGGCTTTACCCCAGACCATGCTTGCTCATGAGTCATTCCCTTAACCGCTTTTGTAGGACTTATGTTTAGAAGATACACTGTTGTGTATACTGCTTCTGCCCAAAAAAATTTATCCAAATTTTTCTCTTTCAACATACTTCTTGTCATTTCAACAATTGTCCTATTTTTCCTTTCAGCACCTCCATTTTACTGTGGAGTATAGGAAGTAGTGAACTCTCTCTTGATTCCATGATTTTTGCAAAAATCAATAAACTGATTTGACTTGTACTCACCTCCATTGTCTGACCTTATCACTTTGATATACTTACCACTTTGTTTTTCAACCAAATTCTTGAATTAGACTGGAATTGGCATTATCTAATTCTGGATAATGCCAAATTCCATGTTTGGGTCCATGAATGAAAATGAAATTGGAATTACGAAATTCCCATTTTAGGGGCAAAATGGGAATATCATCTTCCACCTAAATAGGTGGAATTAGAATTTCAATTCCAATTCCAATTTTTACAAAAGCAAATTTAATATCTCGTCGGATACGTGACATGATAGATGTGTAAATGTGTATGTGTGTATATGTGTATATATACACAAATATATGTATATGTATGTATATGTGTATATATACACAAATGTGTGTATATGTGTATGTGTAAATATGTATATATACACAAATGTGTGTATATGTGTGTATGTGTAAATATGTATATATACATAAATATGTGTATATGTGTATAACTATTCTTGGGCAACATGATAGCTTTTGTTAGCTTTTGTTAGGAATATGATAACTTCTGCATGACTATGAGTGTTTGTGGATTTGCATTTGGATTCCATGAACTCTATTGGATTGTCCTATCTTAGTTATGGAAGGAATATTTCTATCTGGGAAATGTTTTAGATTTCTTGATGTATTTATATGTGTAATTCAAAGACAAAGAGTATGATGCTTTATGAGTTTCGGTAATTCTCTAGTGTAACACTGATTGCACAGTTATGATTTTGGAACCATCTCTGATGTTCTATATGAGAAGAAAATGAGAACTTGCAAATATCTAGACTACTCAAAGAAGAATGTTATTTGCTAAGGCACTGAAATGCTTTAATTTCATTATGTAAAGTTTGAAAGTTTATATGCACGAACTCCATTACTCCTCTCAGTTTTGCTTGTTTAGACTAACTCGAGCTGGGCTGGGTATCTTTCATGTGAGGAAAAATTCTGGGGAAGCGTAACTACATCGTGGTAAGGTGGAAACAACTCCTACAATATTCTCGCCCTCATGTTTTGTGTGTAGCATTTCTCTAGAGCTCCTGTCAGGAAGGTCATCATGTATAGCACGTTGGATCTTTGTATCGACCATTGGTCTATTGTATTTATATTGCACTCTTATGGCAGTCCATCGATGACTCTTGTAAAACTCTTCTTCTTTGTGAGTTATGATCTTATGTTTGTTGCACTTCGACAGTTTGGTCGAAGTCTCTCTTTTGCATTTGTTAATTAGACAAGTTGGTCAAATTTTGTTTTGTCTTTAATGTATTATGACATGTGATGTATTGGGGTGTTTCGACAGTTGGTCGACACTCTTCTTTATTATAGACTTTTGTGTCGCATAATTTGTTCGACAGTTTTTGGTCGAACCTTGTTTTTCTTTCTTTGAATTTAAAGAAAATCATTTGTTTTTGTCGACTTGTACTTTTGATGTTTGACTTAATTGACCGACCTCCCTTGTCTTGTAGATATTGTTGATGTGGCATTTCTATCGAGGATGCAGTCTTTACACTTCTTGAGATTTCCTAGCTCTATAGGACGTCTACAACATTTGAAAAAGCTATCGTTGGGCCGCACATGGGCTCCATGGGCTAAAGCTCCTATCGAAGGACTGCCCGAAGAGTTCTGCCGACTCCAATCGCTTGAGCACCTCGAGTTAAGAAGATGTGAGAATCTGAAGTCACTGCCCAGCAAGTTCGGCGATTTGAAAAACCTGCGGCGTCTAGATTTGAGTTGCACTGGTTTGATGATGTTGCCAGCTTCATTTAAGCAACTCATAAATCTGCAATATATTAATTTAACTGGTTGCTCTGAGCTCACCTTGCAGCCGGACATTCTTGAAAATATGACAAAGCTGGAGACTATGGAGGTGTATGGATGTAAATTGCAGGAGTTGCCCGCTCAAATCAGAAATCAGGGATCACTCAAAAAGCTGGAAGTGGGTCCCACAAGCTTAATGGAATTACCAAATAATATTGGTCAACTGAGCAAATTGGAAGAGCTGATAATTAGAAACAGCTCGTTGGAAACTTTGCCATCCTCTATCGGGAATTTGTACTCCTTGACTAGTCTTGAAATTTGTTCTGAGAAATTGGAATCCTTACCAGAAGCACTTACGCAGCTTACTAGCCTTTGCAGTCTGCCCATTCGGGAGTGCCCCCTAAGAGAATTGGATATCCTGTCAAGGTGCATTTCTTCTTCGTTGTGCAACCTCAAATTTATAAATTCAGAAGCGACTCTTGTGTCAAGGATTTAAATCTCGCAACAATGTTGCCCCAGTCTGGAATCAGTGGTGGTCACAGAGTTCAGAAATCACCATTTAGTAGAGATAGATAGCTTGCCGATATCAGTGAAGGACATATATTTGGCAAATTGTAAAAAGCTCAAAAGCATAAGCGGTTTTTGTGTTCTGGTAAACCTTGAGAAGCTGACTTTAACAAAGTGTGGGGAGGAATTAGAAGAGCTTCCAAATTTTGAGGCACTAGTCTCACTCAGAGAATTTACAATCACAGAATGTGCTGAACAGTTGAAGATGATAGAAGGCTTATAATATTGCAGATCACTGGAGATGTTGATAGCACACTCTTGGTGGAAGGTACCAGCTATAAAAAGTCTGGAGAATATGGAGAGTTTGAGAAGAGTAGAGCTGTTAGCATGGAACGACATATCGGCATTACAACCTTGCCTTCAAACTATAAAGGTAACAATACATTGTAAATACACAAACTCATTATGCAATAAGTGTTCATGGGTTTATTGTGTTGTATACTTACTTTCTTTTCTTCTTCTTCTTCTTTTTCATTTTATTATTTTTTATTTTGCAGAAATGGCCTTTAGAATGTATAACATGTTCGCGCTATAGGGCATACGCCCTATTGCTTTTGGGGGACCAAAAAAAAGTTTGGCACCTTTTTGGTCACCCATCTTCGTGCATATACGCTATGATGCAGTTGAATCCATCTGGTTATGGTCCTAGGGTTTCTGTAGACTAACTGACGCTTTTTGAGGAGAGGCAATTTGGTGGGGCATAGAGGATTTGTGCACATGTCGTGGGGAAGGCAATGTCTCCCAATGGTGGCTTTAGTAGTAAGGACAACAAATTAAAAGACTTCGGTGATTATAGAGAATACAAGGGTTCAACTGATAGGGGGATGGGAAAAAAGGTGTTAAAATGGTCCCCCTCAAGGAATGAGGAACGCTTTAAGGAGGCGTCTTTGCTTAGCCAAATGTAGAGTGATATATTTAAGGGTTTTAAAAAGGGTGAAACATCTCTGTTGGATGCAAATATTCTTATAAGCACTAAAAGGTGCGAAAGGGGTTTTGGGGAAAGGTGAATAACATGGTCATGAGAAGGGCATATTGTTTGTTGACGTGGCTAAGAAAAGGGAGTGTGATGGATGAAAGGGTTTGACTTGGATTGACCCTTTGGCAAACAAGTCAGTGATCCATTTAACTTTAGAGATTGAAGAGGAGGTTGCTGAAAATAATAAAAAATTTAGAGAGATGGGGTTAATCGTGAGGTTACATGGCTTTTGGTTGAGTCTTGGCCAACTTCATAAATGGATCTCTAAGAGCTAAAGTCCCATTTTAGAGGGGGCTTGTAGATTTATCCAACAACTTGAGGGTTTTTTGTTGTCGTGTTTGACAATGAACTAGATAGGAAGAAAATATTGTGTGAATCTCATTGGTACTAGGAGAACAAGCACGCCTTTTTGCTCAAACCTTGGTATGTGGGTTTCAATCCAACTTTTGAATCCTTCAAAAAGATCCTTGTATGGGTAAGGCTTCCTAATTTGTCGTTACAGTTATGGTGTGATTCTTTTTCTAAGGTTTTGGGGAATACCTTGGGAATATTTTTGGGTCTGGATGAGGGATCTAAAGAGATTTTCACATGACTTTCACACACATTCTGGTTGAGATGGATTTATCAAAAGCCCCTCTGGAAAAGTTATCTTTAGCACTGTCTACATATGTATGGATGCAGCCTGTGGATTACAAAGGAATCCCTTTTAGATGTAGAAGATGCTTCTAGACCAAGCATGTTGCAACTGATTCCACAAAGAAGAGAGTCTGCAACTAGGATTCTTGGTGGAAGGAATGCCTTGAGTGGGTGTACAATGTGAACAAAGGAAAATTTGATAAGGAAAGAATGCTTCCTAAGCCTTATTTAGAATAATGCCCAATGGTTGCATCGGATTTTGATTTAGGATGGGAGGAAGTACAAGACTACCAAGATTTGTTCACAAAGACTCCAAAAAAAGTTAACAACAATTATCTGAGGAATGACTCAACCAAGGTACTTAACCAGGAGGAGAATCATGTATTGACTAATGGGGTAGATAATATTCCTTCATCTAAGGAAGCAGATGAAGATGTGAATTGGGGAAGGATAAGGTCAGGCTTGCCACTAGCATAGAAGCTACAAGAATAGAAGGGTGTCCAAATGATGTTTCTTGGCACTAGAAAGAGGTAGCCAAGATGGAGGAGGTTTGGCAAGTCCCGAAAGGAAAAATGGATAAAAAATAATAGAAAAATATTGCCTTTGATATGGTTCTCTACTCACAATATAAAGGTGGAGGTACTAAGGACACTTAATTGAATGACCTATTAATGGGTTTTTACTAGAATGCTTGCCTTTAGGGAGGTGGATCCTTGTTTGTATCCATCCCTAGCTTGTGCAAGGCTAAAACCCCAATATCTTAATACAATAAACCAATTTTTCACCAATTAAAAAATAATAATTTGATTCAATTGAAAGACTTCCTTTAACAATTTTTTGCTTCCTTTTTTCCAAAGATAAGTTCGTAATAGATTTGATTAAAATCCTTCAAAACTAAAAAATGTATACTTACAGAGTTGTACACACACAACAATTTTGTTAAGAATCTAGTATAAATTTATTATGTAAATAATTTACAAAAATGTATATTAAAAGTAAGGTCACACAAAAGTGTATTAGAAGTAACTCATGAGGATTTCATTAAAAATGTTATACAAAGTATATTAGAAGTAACTCATGAAGATTGTGCATTAAATTTGTCATTTTCATTTTTTCTAAAGATACTGAAGAGGTGATATCTAAAATTTTGGTTATAATGTCTTAATTAGATTTAACAATTATAATCAAGGATAAGTTTGTTAATAAGAATTTTATTTTATTTTAAAGTTGCAGTGCTCTTGAGATAATTTATGAATTTAACAATTATATTAGTTTAATTGTTTGTCTATAAAAGAATCTATGAATTTTACTATACAATAATTTTGTGATTAGAATGAAAATAGCATACAAAAAATTAAAGATCATATCTAAAAACTAAGATCTAATACATACTATAACAAAGAATGAAGATATACAAATTGAATTCAAGAAAAGATAAATCCAATACAAGCTAGCGCTCCAAAAAAAGAACAAACAAATAACTTTAGTGGTTCAAAAATTAGTAAACCCTTAGGTATCTTTGTATACACCTAAAAATGGCTTGAGAAAATTAATTGAATATTGATTAATCGATAGTCATTTCTCTATTACTAAATGAATTGTTTTATTTATTTAGTTAGTTCACTTTATCTTATTCCTCTAAGCCTAAGTCTTCTCAAAACCCTTAATTAAATAGTTTCCTAAAATTATTTAATTACCTTGTCATCCTATGACCAAGTCAAAACCATCTCATCAATCCACTTTATCAGCAACCTCATACCCATGTGGCTAGGGAAAATAATTTATATTAATATTTAAATACCATTTATATTCTCAACAATTTTTCCTAGTCATAAGGGAGAGGGAGTTTGTGTCCACATGATACTAAGTCTTTTGGTTATGTGTCCTCATGAGACAAAGTCCCTTGCCACCTTCCCTATCATTTAGTCACTTGTCCCTCCACATCACCCAAACAAAGCTGAATCATAGGACACTTGTTCCAAGAGTCCTATAATTTGAATTTTTTCCCCCGTTCTCTCACAGGTCATGGACAGACACTCGCCAAGTGTTTTTACCTCCCAGTACATAATCCTCCATGTTGTCAAAGTAGGAGGATCCCCTCCTCTTTTTCTCTCACATTCCAACCAAACCCTATTTTCTCTCCATCCATTTAAACAATTCAAACTTAGACCTCCATTCTTCCAAGATTCAATCTTAGCCATTGATTTGTGCCACATGGGATCAAGGTGAGGAAAAGCCTATAAAAAGGAGCACACACATTCTCTCATTTTGAACTAATCTGTAACTAGAATTCTTGGATATGTTGAGATTTGGTGCATTAGAAGCTTACTTGTGTGCCTTTGGCTTGAGTTCTCTTGTTAGCTTTTAGCATTTCAACATTCATCATAGCTATCATTATCATTTGCAATCATGTTTAGTTTCATTATCATATAGCTTGTTATCATCATTATAGAATAGCATCTTTAGATTGTTATCTAGTTACATTTAAACACCTCAAATCTGAATCATTTGAAGTCGTCTTGCAAAGTGTAAAGTTCTAAGAGCAAACAATCACCAAAATCTCAAGGAGGATAACAATAGAACAAAGATGAAGAAACAAGGTGAATAAGGTATAATTTTTGAGATGAACGACAAACTAAGAAAAAAGTAGGAAAATAAAACTAAAGATGTGGGTATTCGGTAATTATTCATTCACTTAACAATTTATCTAGTATGATGTGTAACATTTTCTCATTTTCTTTATGTTTAGAAAATGCATTAGTGTAAATTCCTTGCATCTAAATCCTACGATTTCAACTTTTATTTATGTAATGCATTACTCATTGTAAAAGTAATGAACAAATAAATTTTTTTTTTTCTTATGTAGGGTTTAGACCTACAAGGCTGCCCAGCACAGGCATGAAAAAGTAATTTTTTTTTATGAACAAAGAATTTTGCTAAGGCTTTTTTTGAAAAAGTAAATTTTTAAAATAATTTTAAATATATTTTAAAAAGAAAATCACACCTCTAAAATCTGAACAGAGGAAAACCCAAACAACATATACCAACAAACCAGTGAGCATGAAAATAACACCAAACCTACAAAAGAGGGAGGATTTTAAAAACAAAATTATGGTTATAAAACACAGGAAAAACTGAAACTAGGTAGAGAAGGTATCTAATACTTACTCATTCTCCTTAACAATATAGCCAGAATGATACGTAACATTTTGCAGCTCCAGTTTCCAATCTTCTAGTTTTTTTGAACTGTATCTGCCACTTTCTTTATGCCTAGAAAATCCATCAGCGTAGACTCCTTTTCCTTTGGCAGTCCAACGGATATTGTCGGGATCAACTTCGTAGAAGACAGGAATAATTGTCTTGCCATTTTTGAGCATAAACAATAACTCGACCAAATACCAAGGAGATTGTGCATATTTGGGCGAAAGTATGGCAATATGGGGAAAGAAGTAGCCATGGAATCTTGTATTTCAGATGGTATGAAATTGCCCAGCTCAAGTTCTGGTTCGTCTAAGAAAACTTCAAGCCCCATGGGTTTGAGGGTACAGTATAATGCAGAGGTGACAACAAGAAGTGTGGACTTGGTCCTTTCTCTTCCCCAATCCACATAACTTAATTTATGCTCTCCTTGGATCCTTTATCCCTTTTTACACAATGCCTTGTACCTATTCAAGGTGATAGAATTATTTTCTAACCTTTCCCAATTGAATACTATTCAATTCAAAATATTGTAATTTTGTGCTTTAGGGACTCTAGCCCTATTTCAAGTCACAAATTAGAATTCTTCACCAGTGACTTCCCCAACCCCAATTTTATATTGGGAAACCTTCCTTATGTTATAATTACTAAGAACCACCCTTTGGTTTGTTTCTCCAACTGCCGTATAGTACCTATCTAGGACTGTCCTAGAATTCCTTGTAGGTCTATCCAGGTGGTTTTTTGAACTTAACTTTTCCTCCTGAACACCTTTTAGAAAAATAAGGATATATCTAGATACCCTTTTTGAATTTATACTAAACCCAAAAGCCTTAGGTTCCAATTCCACTCCAGCAATACCTAACCCTCACTAAGTTCACAAACCTAATTGGCCAAATTAGGCTTGGATATCAAAGCAAGTGCTAAGAATTGGGTGAATGAGATTGATACAGTGCTTCATACCTCCTCAAGTAACTCCAAACAACTCAAACCCACCTTTATTTCACTCAAATAAACTATCTATTCAACACAACACTTCATTCTCATTCATTCTAGACTGAATACATTGAGATATTCAGTGTAGGGCTTGATGCATGAGGGCTTTACCCTTCGAGCCATCTTCTGAGCTTTTGGAATCCTTAAATATACCACCCTAACTTGAATTTTCTAGAATCTTAGTGAATTCCACCAGAAAAAATTCAAGTAAGGGCTCCATTAGTGAAATGAGCTTCTAACAAGCCTCTTCCTGGACTACTTTTGGAAAATTGAATAAAAAAAACCTCAAAAAAAAAAATAAACAACCTAAAATCAATTGGAAAGTAACACTAACACAAAGGGCAAAGGAGGATAAGACTCCACTTATCAGGTATTGGTAATGATGTTACTCAATACTTAGATACTGAATATGTGTTTCCCACAACACCATTAATAGTAGATCAATTGAGAGTGAAGTATGAGCACAACTGCATGGTCATAGAGCTTTCTTCCTCTCTCTCCGATGCTGAATTTGAAGATGTCAAAGATTGCACAACTGCAAAGAAAATGTGGGACAAATTGAAGCTTGTACATGGCGGTGATGCAAATGTTCTGAGAGCCAAGGAAGAAAGCCTTAGAGAAAAATTTGATGATCTCAGAATGAAAGAAGGAGAAAACATCACATAGTACAACACAAGAATAAAAGAAGCAGTCAATGCTATACGAGGTGTTAGAGGTACACTTGAAGAGGAGACAGTGGTAAGTAAAATCTTAAGAACCTTATTGCCTATATATGCTATTAGAGTTTCAACTATTCAAGAAATGAGAGTAGTTGCAAAAAATACAGTTACTCTTGATAGTTTGATTGGTAGAATGATTTCATTTGAGATGAATAACTTTGATAATAGTGTCTTACCAAACTTAGAGTCTGCATTTAAGTCTTCTCTAAGAATAAGAAAATCCAGTCAGAGACACACATCTAGAAGAGATAATGAAAGTGAAAGTGAAGAAGAAGATCTAGATGAAATAGAAGCACTCATGGAAAAGAGAATGCAAAGAGGCAAAGGTAAATACAAAGGAAAGTTACCACTTGTATGCTTTAATTGTAAAGAGATTGGACACTTTGCTACAAGATGTCCTAACAAAAGGAAAGATGACAAAGGTAATGACAGATCTTTTGCGAAGAAATCTAACAGAGGTGATAACAAAGATTAGAGAAGTTACCGACAATCAGAAAGAAGAGATACTTGAGACTACAAGGATAAAGGCAAGAAGGCTAGCTACCTAGCTGCTTGCAAAGATGAAGATACTGACACCGAACCTGATGAAGACATCGAGATGGTATTTGTAGCTATGAAAGATGAAGATGAAAGGTATGTAGAAACTGCACTCATATCTAAGGTTACCAAGAATGACATCTGGATTATAGATAGTGGATGCACTCACCACATGATCGGTGACAAAGAAAATTTTAACACTTTTGAGTATTATAATGGTGGTACAGTAAGAATGGGTAATGATACACCTTGTCCGGTTGAAGGTAAAGGAACTATAATGTTGAATAACCTGATTAAATGTGAAAATGCTTATTGGGTAAAAGGATTTAATTATAATCTGTTGAGTGTTTCTCAGCTAAATAATTCAGGTCACAGAGTAGCATTTGAGAACAAGAAGGCAAAGATCTTCAGTGAATCAAGAAAACTGATTGGTACCGGTGAACAGACTAAAGGTAACTTATTCTATCTGAATGACACTAAAACCACTTGCTTAATGATTAAACGAAGACATATGGTTGTGGCACAAGAGATTGTGTCATGTAAATTTTGACAACATGATAAAAATAAGCAGAAGAAGAAATGTAAGAGGCTTACCGACGATGACAAAGCCAAACAACATCATGTGCAAAAATTGTCAAAAAGGTAAAATGACAAAGTCTAGTTTCAAAA
>MU217283.1:182706-198457 GCA_018584345.1 Thuja plicata | reverse complement strand
TGGTATGAATGACTTCATTCCTATCTAATAAGTATTGGATTCATAAGGACTAGTGAAAATAGTAATCTTTATTTGAAAAAAGATATTGATGCTAACACTTTGATTGCTGAAATATTTGTTGATGACACCATATTTGGAGGTAATGATATACTATGTAAGTCATTTGCTGATGAGATGAGAAAATAATTTGAGATGTCTATGTTTGGTGAGATCAAGTTCTTTCTTGGTCTACAGATCATTCAACAAAGTGAAGGTATTTTCATTACACAGTTCAAATACATCAAAGAGGTCCTGAAAATATTCAAGATGGAAGATTCCAAACCAGTTGGAACACCGATGGCTACTAGAAGTAATTTGACAAAGGAGGAAAAGACAACAGAGGTAAATCAGACTTTGTACAGATCAATGATTAGAAAACTCATGTATGTTGTACACACTAGACCAGATATTGCACATGCAGTAGGAATTGTTGCTAGATTTTTTGCTAACCCCAGGGAATCACATATGGCTGCTGTGAAAAGAGCTCTAATATATCTTAAGAATACTGAGGAATTTGGCTTATGGTATAGAAGAGAAGGAAAATTTGAACTTAAGGTGTTTATCGATGTTGATTGGGCTGGAAATCTTGATGATCGGAAGAGCACAACTGGAGGAGCATTCTTTATGGGTGACAGACTTGTCACATGGATTAGCAAGAAGCAAGGATGCATCTCACATTCTACTGTAGAAGAAGAATATGTTGCTGCTGCTACAAACTACTCAAATATTGCATGGATCAAACAATTGCTGGAAGGTATGCATATGAAGATCTTAGAACCAGTGATTATCTATTGTGATAACACCAATGCAATAAACATTTCCAAGAATCCAGTCATGCATTCCAAAACTAAACACATTGCAATTAAGTATCATTATTTAAGAGAACAAGTTCAAGAAAAAGAGGTGATACTTGAGTATGTGCAATCTAAAGAACAATTGTGGCACCTGAGAAAGAGAGTAGGGGTCAAACCCTTGTCTACCAGTTAGTAAAAGACTAAAGGCTGCATTAGCCTATATATTAACAGAATATCATTCATGTTGATGCAAGCAACAAGATGATTAGAAGTTTGTAATCTTTTTAACTGCTAAGATGTCACAATATAGTGATTGGAGGGGTAGTAATTTGTATGGGGAAATTAGTTTTGAGGGTATCCATGGATATCCAAATCATATTCCATCAAAGGTTAGGGAGGGTTTTCCAAAGTTTACTGGTTTTGGTGAACAATCAGCTAAAGACCATTTTGAAAAATTTGCTGACCTGATAGACAGTCATAACATTTCACATGAAGATATATTGATGAAAATTTTTGTAATGTCCTTAGTTGATATCACAAGAGACTGGTTTAGAGACCTACCTCATGGCTCAATAGAATCCATGGAAGCATTGGAGGTTTGTTTTATTGAAAGATTTAGTGATATTGAGCAGCTTAGTGATGTAGAGCAATACAATGAAGTAGTGCACAGTGAAGAACATGACATATCTGAATTAAATGATCATATATCAAAGTATGATCTTGTCAAATCAGAGACAGATATGTTGAGGCGAAGGATTCAAGAAAAGGTGGTGTTACTTTTACAAGGACACATGAGCAGAGAGGAAGGAGAATTACCATATGATTTTTACATAAGATTTACTGATAAACTAAAAATCTACGGTATCATTTTTTGTCCTCAGGAGTATGTATGGGTTGAGTTATTTGTCAAAATTTGTGTCCCTCATACACTTAAGTTACCAATTGCTCAGAGAGAAGAATATTTTCAGCAAGTTATAGAATGGATAAAGGGTTTAGAAGATGCTTCTTCTAAAGACATATCAGATGTTGCGAATAATGATATTGAATCTGAAAGTTCTGAGATTATTGAAGATGCTGATGATAAATATGACAATGAATTTGAATTTAATAATATTGAAAGTGATAAAGATGAATATATGTTTAGTGATGATAAGGAGTTTACTTGCAGTAAGATTATTGCTGATTATCATATTGATATAAAGCTTTATGAGCAGCAAGACAATGAGAAAGATACATGCAACCAACAAGATAACAGTTATGATGCAGACATGAGTGTTTGTAGTGAGATCACTACACAAGAAGATATGATTTCAGAGGTTTCACTACAAGACTCCAACAAAGAAGAAATTTGCAGCATCATACAAGAAGACAGTGAGGTAATGAATGAAGAGGCTTCACAGTAAACAAATTTTAGAGATTTTGTCTCATGAGTATCTTAGATGTTAAGGAAATGGAAGCTTTGAACTTACATGTCTAGTGCATATTGATTTTGATAAGGAAGGTGAATCAGTGCATTCTGATTTGGACATGTGTGATACTATTTCTTCTTGCACTCCTTTTTCATTAGGTTGCAATAGAATACAGTATGATTTATCAGATGATGATATTTTTAGTGTGGTTTCAGATTCAGCGGATGTGGAGATTCTAAGTATTGAGTTAAATATTGATTTGGACAACAGTGTGGATTTTGAATCTTCTCTTGATTCTAAGTTTGCCTTTGAAGCATTAAAAATTGGTCAATCAATGGCTCAAGTTTCAATAGAAGAAAATCAATGTGCTCATATTTTCCCTCCCACCCACCACTTTTCTTTGAGTTTGTTTGATGATGATAAGTTGCATGGTGCTCCTATTTTTTATGAAGAGATTATTTTTCTATGTCCTAAGTTTGATGATCATATCCAAGGTGATGAGTTTATTCAATTTTTGCATAAAGACCAAAGTATGTTTTCTTTTCAAAAGTAAATGATGGATGTGACTGGATTTAATGATGTTTATTCAAGCAGTGTGACAACTTTTGAGTGTCCCTTTTTTCAGTTGGATTGTGAGTCTTTAAGCTGTGGTTTACAGATCAAAGATGATCAATGTTACAGATATCAAACTATGTTCTTATTTAATGAATGTAACATGTATATGCCACACAATTTTTATCATGATAATCTGCCTAATAGTTATGGAAGCTCATATGAAGAATATGCAGATTTGTTGTCATGTGATGATTTAATACAGAGTGGCAGTATTTTTTATTAGACACATGGAAGAAAGAGTTTCAGTTTACCTCCGATATATTGAGATGAAAATCAGATTTATGACAGAGGTAAGAGTTGATTTCAGTTGTGGGGATTTGGGCCTCTTATAGATAATGAACATATTGTACAGTTGCTTTCCCTTTCAGTTGTGTGTTTTCTTTCAGTAAGAGGTTTTCCCATTTTTTGAGAAGAGAGGAAAGTGAAAAGAGTTAAAATCTGATTTTTAGTTTTGGGGTGGTCTGCTACTCTAGAGATCTGTGGTTCTCGATATAAAATTACATTTAACCATCCACAGTCAGAGCCACTACTGGTTCTCTCAAAATTGGCACAAATTTGAGTGACCATGTTAAAATTTTCAATAAGGAAAGGTGAGTACCCCTGAAAATTTTTGTGAGAAGGCTTAGTTAGAGTGCTTGAAAAAGATACCTTGGTGATTTTCATCAGATATTACTTGAGAAGAGGGTTCATTACTTTTCATTTGACATATGCAGTGGGTTCTAGCTCCTAAATTCCAAATCTGATATGTTTAGGGAGTAGTCATTTTGAGGTGGTTAGATAAATCTGCATTTTTTGCTAAGTGTCAAATTGCTATAACTTGCCCACTTTGCTTATGAATAACTTGCGCCCTGTTGAGTTTCATAAGCCATCACTTTGGGAATGTTTTATATGTATATTAGAGAGTCTATTTTTTATAATTCAAGTCATTTCAAATCCATTTGATAAGTTTCCATATTCCCCAAAGTCGGTTGCCCAAAACTGTTTGCATCTTTGTTCTGCCCAGAAATTTGAATAGCCCAGTTTGACTGATTATAACTTTTGACCAGTTGATTCAATTGAAAGAATTCATTTTGTACTATGTTCCAGTGGTCAAATAATTCATATATTTCAGTTTCCAGATCATGATGAATCCATTTGAGTAGTTTGCCAGTCTGATTCTGTTGGCATTTTGTTAAGTTTCCCAAAGTTGTTGATTGCAGATTTCTGAATACCTTACTTTGAAGGCCTGCATCTTTGATCAGATGGATAGGTATGACATCATAATGTGTTCCCAGGTATTGTAAGCATGAAAATGAACCAATATTTCCATTTTTCAGATCCCTATGAAATCAGATGACAAGTTTTCTAGAACCATTCTATTAGTGAAAAATTCTGATTTCCTGAGTATTCAAGTGTAGAATTACTAAGTTGCCCACTTTGGGGTTTTGAAAATGTATACCCGGTTGAAAATTTTGGATAATTGAGTTTTTCCTCATATTGTAAACATAAGAGTGTACCCATTTGAAGAGTTTCAGACTTCTGCCAATCCAGTTATTCACTTTGCTAGGGCCTTTCCATTTCCAATTTATTAAGTTTTACTGAATGTGCAGAATTCATAATTAAGTGACCTACTTCGTGCTTTCCCTATTTTCACCCGATTCAAGGTTAGGCATAATTGAATGTTATTCTGCATTATAGACCTAGAAATGAACTTCTTTGAAGATTTTCAAACTTTGATCAATCCAGTTGATCACTTTTCTATGATGATTCCAAATCAGATTTCTGCATTTTTCACCAAGTTTGAGTTGACAAAGTTGTAAAATGCTGACTTTGTGGATTTGTACATTTTGATTAATTCATTTTCCAAATGAGCTAATTGAGGTTTTTCATTCTACATATGACATTGAATTCATGTTCAGAGGTTCAGATATTGAAAGTTCATCTTGATGAATTTATGCAACCAAAGTCAAAGGTGTTTATGCAGTTTGCAGGGCAAAACAGAATCAAGTTTACAAAATGGTCATTTTGCAAGAACGATAAATTTCTATCTGAGACTTGTTTTCAGGGATTGATCATGGCAACATTCTCATGGAATGTAAATGTACTATCTGACTTGATGATGGAACTTCAAAGCTTGATTTAGTGATTTTGCAGTGGCCTATCCGGATGAAATTTTTGTTGTTTCAACACATTTGGCATTTGCAATGTTCTATGAACTGCTAGGTTTGATTTTTTGCATCTTGTACCTGAGGACAAATATGACAAAGCCCTTTTGCATGCATATTTATTGTAGATGAATGAATCTTTTTGCCAAGTGTTGGGGTCAGATTGCTTGTTTCAGTTAGTTTTTAAGGTCAGTTCCAAAGGCCACATGCTGAAAGTAAGATAAAATTGCAAAAGGGTAGAAGGTTATTTTACTGGCTGCAAGTTCAAATGAAACCAAAAGACATCAAGATAAATTGTCTTTGTCCCTTATGTCAGAAAACATGGAAGCTTGGGATTATTGAGCACAGAGGTATAATATATGGAAATATAAACTTGGTGACATTCTGAACCTTGATTCAATACAGTTTCATTATGTATCCGATGAAGTGTTTGCGCATGGTCAAAAATTGAAAGTAAGTTTTTCAAAACTTTCAAGCTGATACAAAACATTAATATACACTAAATGCAATACAAAGTCTTATAAAGAACCAGTGCTTAGAAAATTGGCATGTGTGAATGCCAAAGCATGAAGAATACATATACCTTTTGAAGAGGATTTGCGCGGGACATTGAATACTATAAAATGTGTTTTATCCTACAATATCCTAAATGTTTCCTATGATTGGGACAATATGGGCAGCATTTTTTGGGTTCCATACACTGTCATATTATGTCTTTAATAATCATATTCTAATGAATGTGATCTTATAGTACTAGAAAATGTTGTCTTTGAAAAACATACAAGAAGAATGGGCACAGGCATCTAAGCCACAAACTAAAAAATAGCGGGTAGCAGAGACAAAGACATAGACTGTTTACTCGGTAGATTCAGTAGATTAAGCAGGAGATTATGCTGATTAACCATATTCAATGCTTGATCCAACACCCAAAACATATAGCTTATCAACCAGTAGCATACGTACCAGTTGTTGATTTTGTTGAAGCAGCACTCATAGTTATTTATCCAGCACCGAATAGACGTCTATAAGATCGATACCCAGGCCCAGGTGCATAAGCATATCCATTAGCATATCTAGGACAGATCTGAAGTGAATGGGGGGATCCCTGCACCATTCTACAGACACATTGCAAACATTATTTTGAATACAAATACAAGAAGCCCACGTTGAATGCTAGCATAGAATCTGCACAGAGTGTAATACAAGGAGGCATGTGCTAGATTTTGTGGAGAAATTTTAAAAGTTTTAAAAGCATTGAAACAATGCAAACATCATTTCCAGTATAATGCATAGACAAGGAGGAGAAGTTGTGTCTCTTGTTGTGGAAATGACACTAACAACAAAGATGACCTCCTGGCACGGTTTCTGGAGTTTGAAGTTCTTGCCGTAGACTCTGACCAGGAAGATATGACCTCAGTGCCTTCTAAAAGGCTCCGTGTGGAGGAAAACATCAAAGACGGCCCAAGAATGACACTACAACAAAAATGGTTTCATTCTGCGAGCGATGGGAATCAAATGCACAGTGAAAGTGAAATTATTAAAAAACTAAGGCCAACTTTTCAAAGTTGAAGTAGAAGGATGTAGAAATAATCAAGGTCCAAGAACTCAAACAAGCATAAAAAATGGTGTTTTCAGCATGATGCCCATAGAGCTATTTCAAAAGATTCTTAAATTTTTATCTTTAGAGGACCTTGTTACCTGTGCATTAGTTTGCCACTTTTTAAACTCTGCGTCATCAGATGAACCTCTATGGCGTCGATTATATTGTATGTGCTGGGAATTGCCTTCACCAGCAAAGTTGCAAGGAAAGCTATGTGCATGTGCGTGGAAGCGACTATATATGTGATGAAGAGGATATGATTGAATTTGTTCAAAACACACCTGTGAGTTTTGAGAGTATTACATTCAAATGTAGACTACCAAGCATAGCCAAGCTCCTCTTCCTTCACAGAAAATGCTTGCTCAGGAAGGACATGCACCTACTCTCAAAATGGTGATTCCTTTTTATAAAAAACTGGACAGGTGCATGTATGTGATGATACATGCCGAGAAATTATTTTAGATCCATCAAGTGAACTTCTGGTTTGTATAATCTCTGGAAGCTATTTTGATAAATGACTCTCACTATCAGAAGAAGAATTGGATCTGGGAGAGAAACTAGTGAATGCAAAAATTAGCGCTGGGAGAACAGAGCTCGTGTAGATATAGAAAAGAGGTCAAAATTTTGAAAATGCTTAAAAGAATTATCCCACATTCAAGGGGTGATGATGTTTCTTTGTATTTATATATAAAGGCGCTCATATAGTGTTGTAAGAAAGAAGCCCAGAGGCTCTTGGCGGGCCCTATGGCACTAGAGGTTATGATGCATGGTGGGACCCCAAATTTTGATATCTAGATTTTGAAAATCCTTAAAATGCTCAAACCAATTATCCTACATTGCTCCCACAGTAGTAATTTCTAATGTTTATAAGGAAAAAACACTATCATACTCAAATGTGAATTTGAAGAGGAGGCTCTCCACACACGCGCCCAGGTGGCTGGAGTGCCTTGATTTCCATGCCCGAAGTCGAAGGTAAGTAAATTTTGTAGATGTGATGATGTGGTAGTTACATGGCACAGGTGGACACATGGCATCTAGTCGCATGGTCGCTAGAAGATGACCATCGAAGGAGTAAACCGCTGCGACTTGGAGACTGACTGCTAGTGGTTAGTCGCGAGGTCACCAGATGCCATAGCTAACTACCATTACCAGGAGATAGCCGCCAGTCACGTGGTCACCAAAAGAGAAAAGCTAACCGCCGGATGCTAGTCTCATGGTCGCTGAATGTTAGTGGTTAAAGTGAAAAGTTTCAGAGACTTAGGGACTATGTGGTCGCGTGGTCACCGGATGATAAGGGAAAATCACCAGAGTTTCAGAGGCAAGGAGACTAAAGATAGTATCCAAGTCTCCAAATCAAATTTTGGTTAGTGAAAAGTTCAGAAGACTTAGAGACAAAGGAGATAAAGGTAACTGCGGTTAAGAGGTGAGTTAAATATCAGTTAAAAGCAACAAATAAGAGGGTGCCACATGTTAAATTCTGGTGATTTTTGGGCAGAAATGCAGAAAATTGGAGATTTCAAGATATTGGAATGTGCACAGGATAATTTTTTAAAAGGAATTTTTTAATCTTTTATTGCAAAAACTTATCAAATATGCATTCCGGGAGATTTTTTGCAATAACAGATGGAAATCAGATTTTTTCAGAATATGATCAGATTTGGGGGTTGCTTAGAAAATGAAGACTAGATCCATGAATGAGATTAAATCAGATTTGCAAGAAGAGACAAAATGAAAAGACATGTTTTATTGCAAAATCTGATTTATTGGAGCTTTCCTGGAGGTTTTTTATGTAGAGGATAAGAATACGATTTTAAAAGATCAATGGAGTCAGACATGAAACAAATATTTTGCAGATTTTAAAGGGGTAAATAGAATCATATTTTATTTGAAGAGGCAATCACCGATGAGTTCAAATTTAAGTGGAGAAAAGACAGAATGAGAGTAGATCAGACTTTGAAAGAGAACAGGTGTTAATCAAGCATGATTTTTAGGGTTTCCTGTGTCCCTATATTTTTTTTTTCTTTTCTCAGTGGTAAGGGTTCCTCTCTCTATTTTGTTTTGGGTTTTTTCCCTGGCAGAGGTTCAGAGCAGGTCCCTGTTGGTCTTGTGGAAATTTTATTGCAAGTTGGACTTCTATGTATCTTTGATATTCTTAAAGCTTATTGTCAGGACATGTTGAAGTAGAATTCAGTAATGAAATACAGTCTATTTTCTCCTTTTCTATATTTTCTTGTCTCTTTAGATTATGTTTATGCTCTAGTATAGTTCATTTGTAAGGCATCTGAAATATACCTACTACAAGGTAGTGTGTCTAATTGTTTGTGAGTCTCTTTCAAGGAGAGAGCTAAGTTTCACAAGTGATTTTAGAGAGCAAAGAATTTTGTAAGGATTTGATGTAGTGGTATGGATATGAGAGGATGGTTTGTAAGGCACTCCATCTCATTTACATGTAGTTTGTAAGGCACTCTACAGTATTTTCATTAGTTTGTTGCTGCTAATTCATGTTTTCATTGACTCTTTGCCCAAGGGATAGGCACTGGTCTAGGTTTTGGTTTGCAATTTGTTCTCCATCCAGTATAAAAAATAATCAATCAATTACATTTAGTTGCTTAGAACAAATGAGTTGAACTCATAAGGATTTGTATCAACAGGATACTATTCAGTTTGTTAATCCCTTGAAGAGTGGATCACTAGGTTGCCCCTCCTTAAAAGGAAGAAGGATGAAAATCCTTATATCACTGGTTTTTTCTATATTTACAATCATAGTTTTTCTGGTTAAGCTTTGCATTTGGTTGTGCTTGATCACTCGCAAGGTGTTTCATAAGTTGATTTAATAAGCTCCTCATAGAAAATCAGTGTCCACTTTTATATATATTGTGTAATCAGTTATCATTAAGAGGTAATACCTGCCTGAGTATATGTGGAGCTCAAAAACAAAGAAGGATCTTATCCAATCCTTAGAAATTAGGCTTTTCTTGTATCTAAATCAGTATTAGGAGGCATAGTGTTTAAGTAGTCACTTCAAGCACTATGATTCATACAAGAAAAAAACCCTTTGAGAGAAATTAGTGAGATCGGGTGGAAACTATCTTGGAGAAACTTGCAACTTTCAGACACTTTTATAGGAACAAATAGACAGACTTGACTCACTTTGTAAATCATAAGGAATATATCTTTTTGTAACACATGACTCTATAACTATCTTACTATTGACTTACTCTAGAGATTCTGATTTCTTTAATAAGATTTGTATACCTATTCCCCAGCAGAGTCGCCAATTTGTTAGGATTTTCTTGTATCTAAATCAGTATTAGGAGACATAGTGTTCAAGTAGTCATTTCAAGCACCATGATTCATACAAGAAAAAACCCTAACACAGTCTTTCATACCAGGCTCTAGTAGAAAAAAACTATAACAAAGTCTTTCATACAAGAAAAAACCCTAACAAAGTCTTTCATACAAGAAAAAAACCCTTCCAAGTCACTAGTAGAATAGCCTAACTCTGAGTTTATTCAGAGACCCTGTGACTATGGTTACTTTTTCATCTATTAATCTTTGATCACTAAGTCTCTGAATGCTCTTTTCCCTTTATGAGACCCCGCAACTACCCTTACTCACTCAATCGCCAAATAAATCTTCTCTTTGATATTTCCTTTGGAGACTTAGCGACAAGGTTCATGAAAAATTTTTAGAGCCACCACCTCTTGCAGAGGAAAAAGATTTATAGCTGGCTGAGATTCTTTTCAGCTCTGATCTTCTTTTGTTAGAAAACTTACAACACACCTTTTATAGAGCCCTCTATTAATTTCTCTCACAGGAGTCAAAATGTCTGCTTCCACTGTCGTCGCAAGTCCACTTTCTTTTTGTAATCTTTAATTAATGTGCACACTAGTGCAAATCAGAGCTCAGAGTCACCACTCACCAGTTAGTGAGATCGGGTGGAAACTATCTTGGAGAAACTTGCAACTTTCAGACACTTTTGCAGGAACAAATAGATAGACTTGACTCACTTTGTAAATCATAAGGAATATATATTTTTGTAACACATGACTCTATAACTCTCTTACTATTGACTTACTCCAGAGATTCTAATTTATTTAATAAGATTTGTATACCTATTCCCCAATAGAGTTGCCAATTTGTTAGGCTTTTCTTGTATCTGAATCAGTATTAGGAGGCATACTGTTCAAGTAGTCATTTCAAGCACTGTGATTCATATAAGAAAAAACCCTAACAAAGTCTTTCATACCAGGATCTAGTAGAAAAAAACCCTAACAAATTCTTTCATACAAGAAAAAAACCCTTCCAAGTCGCTATTAGAATAGCCTAACTCTGAGTTTATTCGGAGACCCTGCAACTACGCTTACTTTTTCATCTATTAATCTCTAATCGCTAAGTCTCTGAATGCTCTTTTCCCTTTATGAGACCCCGCGACTACCCTTAGTCACTCAATCACAAAATAAATCTTCTCTTTGATATTTCCTTTTGAGACTTAGCGACAAGGTTCATGAAAATTTTGTAGAGCCACCTCCTCTTGCAGAGGAAAAATATTTGTAGCTGGCTGAGATTATTTTCAGCTCTGATCTTCTTTTGTTAGCAAACTTACAACACACTTTTTATAGAGCCCTCTATTAATTTCTCTCACAGGAGTCAAAATTTCTGCTTCCACTGTCACCGCAAGTCCACTTTATTTTTGTAATCTTTCTTTAATGTGCACACTAGTGCAAATCAAAGCTCAGAGTCGCCACTCACCAGTTAGTGAGATCGGGTAGAAACTATCTTGGAGAAACTTGCAACTTTCAGACACTTTTGCAGGAACAAATAGACAAACTTGACTCACTTTGTAAATCATAGGGAATATATCTTTTTGTAACACATGACTCTATAACTATCTTACTATTGACTTACTCCAGAGATTCTGATTTCTTTAATAAGATTTGTATACCTATTCCCTAGCAGAGTCGCCAATTTGTTAGGCTTTTCTTGTATCTGAATCAGTATTAGGAGGCACAGTTTTCAAGTAGTCATTTCAAGCACTGTGATTCATACAAGAAAAAACCCTAACAAAGTCTTTCAAACCAGGCTCTAGTAGAAAAAAACCCTAACAAAGTCTTTCATACAAAAAAAAAACCCTAAAAAAGTCTTTCATACAAGAAAAAAACCCTTCCAAGTCGCTAGTAGAATAGCCTAACTCTAAGTTTATTCAGAGACCCTGTGACTACGAATATTTTTTCATCTATTAATCTCTGATTGCTAAGTCTCTGAATGCTCTTTTCCCTTTACGAGACCCCGCGACTACCCTTAGTCGCTCAATCAGCAAATAAATCTTCTCTTTGATATTTCCTTTGGAGACTTAGCGACAAGGTTCATGAAAATTTTTTAGAGCCACCACCTCTTGTAGAGGAAAAATATTTACAGCTGGCTGAGATTCTTTTCAGCTCTGATTTTCTTTTGTTAGCAAACTTACAACACACCCTTTATAGAGCCCTCTATTAACTTCTCTCACAGGAGTCAAAATGTCTGCTTCCACTATCGCCGTAAGTCCACTTTCTTTTTGTAATATTTATTTAATGTGCACACTGGTGCAAATCAGAGCTCAGAGTCACCACTCGCTAGTTAGTGAGATCGGCTGGAAACTATCTTGGAGAAACTTGCAACTTTCAGACACTTTTGCAGGAACAAATAGACAGACTTGACTCACTTTGTAAATCATAAGGAATATATCTTTTTGTAACACATGACTCTATAACTGTCTTATTATTGACTTACTCCAAATATTTTTATTTCTTTAATAAGATTTGTATACCTATTCCCCAGCAAAGTCGCCAATTTGTTAGGATTTTCTTGTATCTGAAACAGTATTAGGAGGCATAGTGTTCAAGTAGTCATTTAAAGCACTGTGATTCATACAAGAAAAAACCCTAACAAAGTCTTTCATACCAAGCTCTAGGTGCTTGTTTGAATCCATACAAAGCTTTATGTAGTCTACATACCATGTTTCTCTTTTCTGGATCAAGAAACCCTTCTGATTGCTCAATGTATACCTCTTCTTCAAGTATTCCATTTAGGAATGCAAATTTGACATCCATCTAGTATACCTTGAATCCTTTGTATGAAACATAAGAAAGTAATATTCTAACTCCTTTTAGTCTAGAAATGGGTGCAAAGGTTTCACCATAATCAATACCTTCTTCTTGTGCATATCCCTTGCATACTAATCTTTCTTTATTTCTAGTGACTTCTCCATTCTCATTTAGCTTGTTTCTGAATATCCATTTGGTACCAATGACATTCTTGTCATATGGTCTTAGTACTAGCATCCATGTACTATTCTTCTCTATCTTTTCTATTTTTCATTCATAACACTGACCCATTCCTCATTTTCAAGTGCAGTATTAACATATTTAGGCTCAAAATCACATAGTAAACATCTGGTGCTTAGTGACTTACTTCTTGTTCTCATTCCACCCTTCTTGTCTCATATGATCTGATTCTATGGATGATGTCTTCTAACATACTTGGAAATTTTTGGTTCAGCTCTGTGTTCATCATTCTGATCATCATCTTGACCTTCGTTGTGATCTCCATCGGTCGGAACATCATCTTGAAGATTTTCCTAATTTTTGGTAATTTTAGCCTGATGCTTGGGTGCAATGTTCTGTTTCTCAGGAGTGATACACTATTTCTCAAGTAGAGTGTCAGGTTCTTCAGTATAAAAAAACTTGTTGTAGTCCTCTGGTTCTTTTCTTTTTTTCTTATCATTCTTTTCTACAAATTCATCTATTTTCACATTTGCACTTTCAATGATCTTGTTAGATGACTTTTTAAGACATTTCTTCACTTTTGGACTCAAATTTTCCATTTCTATCATCCTTCAAAATATAACATTGACTACCAAAGATTCTGAAGTAACTTACATTGGGTGTATGACCATACCAAAGCTCATAGGGTGTCTTCTTTGTGTCCTTCCTCAATTGTACTCTATTTAATGTGTATACATCATTACTGAAAGATTCCTCCCAAAAGGTTTGAGTGATTCTTTTCTCAATCATCAATGTTCTTGCACAATCAACAATTGATCTATTTCTCCTCTTAGCAATTACATTTTGTTGTGGTGTTCTTGGTGCAAAAACTTGTCTTTTAATTTCATGCTCATTGCAATAGTTAGTGAATTCATCTGAAGTAAATTCCCCTCCTCTATATGACCTTAAGCATTTCAATTTCTTATCACTTTATTTTTCTACCATATCCTTATACCATTTAAACATCTTGAATGCTTCTGATTTATCTTTTAAAAACATAACTATCATAATTCTAGAATAATCATCAACAAAGAGAATTAAATACCTATCTGCATAGTAACTCTTTGTCCTCATGGGTCCACATAGATTAGTATGGAATAATTCTAGAATTGCAGGTATGGGCTTTACTCTTGAAGCTATACTTTTTCATCTTACCTTTTTGACAATTCTTGCATATGATATGCTCGGGCTTAGTCATGCTCAGTAAGCCTCTGACTTTTCTCTTATTGCTTATCTTTATCATGTTGTCAAAGTTCACATGACACAATATTTTGTGCCACAACCATATGTCTTCATTTCTAGCCATCAAAATAGTGGTGTTAATGTCATCAAGATAGAAAAGGTTACCTTTTGTTTGTTCACCAGTTCTGATCAACCTTCTTGATTCATTGAAGATCTTTTCCTTCTTATTTTCAAATGCTACTCTGTGACCTATATTGTTCAGGAAATACTTAACAAATTATAATTCAGTTGGCCTTTTACCCAGTAAGCATTTTCACATTTGATCAGGTTATTTAACATTATGGCTCCTTTACCTTCAACTGGACAAGGTGTGTCATTACCCATTCTTACTAAACCACCATTATAGTATTCAAAAAATTCAAACTTTTTCTTATCATTGGTCATGTGGTGAGTGCATCCACTATCTATGATCTAGACATCATTCTTACTAACCTTAGATATGAGTGCAATTTCATACCTTTCTTCTTCTTTGTTTGAGTCATCCTTCATGGATACAAATACCATCTCAATGTCTTCTTCAGATTCAGTGTCAGTGTCATCAGATCTATTCTCAGCTAGGTAACAAGCTTTCTTCCCTTTGTCCTTGTAGTCTCGGGTATGTCTCTTGTCAGATTGTCGGTTGCTTCGGTAATATCTATTATCACCTCTATCAAAATTCTTCTCATATGATCTGTCATTACTGCTGTCATCTTTTCTTCTATTAGGACATCTTGTAGAAAAGTGTCCAACCTCTTTGCAATTAAAACATACAAGTGGTAATTTACCTTTGTATTTACATTTTCCTCTTTGCAATCATCTTTCCATTAGTGCTTCAATATCATCAAGATATTGATCATCATTGTCACTTTCACTATCATTTCTAACAGAGTGTCTATGACTTGATTTACTTATTTTTAAAGAATATATGAATGTAGATTCTATAGATGGTAAGACACTATTATCAAAGTTATTCATCTCAAATGAAATTAGTCTACCAATCAGACTATCTAGAGTAATTGTATTGTTTGCAACTGCTCTCATTTCTTGCATAGAAAAAACTCTAATAGAATATAATATACAGGCAGTAAGGTTCTTAAGATTTTACTTACCACCATCTCCTCTTCAAGTACACCTCCAACTCCTTGGATAGTATTGACTACCTCTTTGATTCTACAACTTTACTGAGTGATATTTCCTCATTCTTTCATCCTTAGGTTGTCAAACCTCCCTCTTCGGCTTTTTGCCTTGGCTTGTAGTACATTTGCATCTCCTCCATGTACCAGCTTCAACTTATCCCACATTTTCTTAGAAAAGGTGCAGGTTTTGACATCTTCAAACTCATCATCGGAGAGTGAGGAAGAAAGTTCTATCATCATGCAATTATGCTCATGCTTTTCTCTTAATTTCTCAAGAGTGTGAGGTCCTGTGGGCAACACATATTCAGTACCAAAGTGTTGAGTAACATCATTACCAATACCTAATAAGTGGAGTCTTATTCTACTTTTCCATGATGCAAAGTTGTCTTTATTCAACTTGGGCACATCTCGTCTGTTCATCTTGTGATCTTTTGCTTGAGTTGTTAAACTCCCTTTCTAAGCACACAAGCTCTGATACCAATTGTTAGTAA
>MU217283.1:100523-118260 GCA_018584345.1 Thuja plicata | reverse complement strand
ACAGGTTGATATTGTAGATGAAGAATGGCCTGACAATAGTGAGGAAAATCAAGTACCAGCAAGTCCAATTCACATCAGTTTAGAGGATGAAGAAGTTACCAAAGAAGAGTTAACAATAAAAGGTAACTTAGATGGTGATATAAATGATGAATCATGGTTAGACGTCATTGTCAATGACACTAAAGGAAAAGACCCTGCAGTAGAAGTACAAAAAGATGAAGACATAAATACTGCAAATGGCAATACCGACAGATAGGATTCAACTATTGACACTGCAACAGTCAATACACTGACAAACATGTATATATTAATAGATGCTATTGATATTCAATCAAGTCAGGATAAATCATCTAAGAAAGATGATGATATACCCAAGGATATGGGTACTGATGAAAACAAAGATGCATCCAACACTCAAAAGGATACAGATACTGAAATGAAAGATGCAACCGACAATCAACAAGAAGTGTCACATGAACAAAACAAAGAAGCAGATAATAAAAATGAGGATACATTGAGAAAGGTTGAAGAAAAAGATAAGAGTGAAGAAGTCAAGCAAGATGAAGGCACAGAACAAAAAGGAAATATATCTGTTGATACACTTAAATCCAATGAGGAGACGTCTTCACAAAACCAGCTGGTGGACTCAGAACAGAAACAACAGGATGCTTCATCTTCTCGACCCTCACCTACCAATTCAACCCAATCTCAATGATTACAAATGGTAGTATATCAATCTACCACCTAGCCAAAGAAGAAGAAGAAGAAAACATTGAAGATAGAAATCTTGGCTGTTACAATGGATGAAGTAATAGAAGTCCCAAACTAGGATATTACTACTTTGGATAGTGATAAACTTCAAGAGTTTGGAGTGCTATGCCAAAGGAAAGCCATTCAGAAGAAAATGATATAGGAACACAGGGAAACAATGGCACTTGAAAAGGCAAGAGACATTCTCCAACAACTTGTTCCTGAGGTGAAACTTAAACAAAATGCTATAGTTAAGGAGCAAATTATTGTTCTTACCGATGCCATCATAGACCAAAATATAGATGCAGAACAAGCTATGGAAGAATAAGCAGAGAAAAAGTATCAATACAAGTTAATTGATAAGATCAGCCAAGAAGTGGCAGTGAACAAGGTAAAGCTCTCTGAACTAACTGATCAATTAGAGCCAATGATTGCTAAGACAATTACCTTAGTTCAAAAGATGTGCATGCTTGAAAAGTTTACAAAAGAAAATAGTGACAAGTTAGCAGAAATAGATTCTAATGTCACAATGAGTGCACAAAGCCTATCCTCAAATGCAGAGAGTATCAAGGCGCATCATGACAAGGTCATTGAGGCTAATAGGCTAAGGCAAGAAATATGGGATGCTGAAACACAATTAAGAGGTGAGATTACCGAACTACAGGCACACATCTTTCCTAATCTTACTATTCTACAGCAGCATATTTCTGAAGCCAGAAACTTAATTGCAACCTCAGAGATGTCTATAGTAGACAACATCTATGATATACATATAAGGATATCGCATGAGAACATGGCTCTATAAATGTTGAAGGATAAATGTGAAAAGATGATGGAGGAGATCAAGTCCTCACACTCCTACCTTTTTGACAAGATGTAAGTACCTTTGCCTTTATTATCAAAAAAGGAGGAATAGAAAGGAAATGTATATCGTATGTATATAAGGAACAGATATGTAAAAAAAGGTTATGCACAATATATCAAAAAAGTACATAAGGAAATATATATATACTTACACTTACCAGCATAAACATAGGGGGAGTCATTCAAATGACTAAGGAAGAAGTATACATAGGTGTACATTCTAATAGATTTAGTATGTTGCGCATATCATGTTTTTGATACTAATGTCAAAGGGGGAGATTGATGACATTAATTTTGCCATTAGTATACTTAGTGAAAAGCATTGACAAAGATCATTGGTAGAAGCATAATCGGCAGACTACAAGCATACCCGATAGAACAAAAAGTGATGAGAAAATGCTAAGTATGGAATTGATCGATGAACACTGACAAGTGTTAACACCGATGAAATAAATAGGACATCGCCGACGGGTCAATGACATAACACAAAGATCATCACCGACGACATAGTTTTGAGAACAAAATCGACGGAGCACAAAAAGGCATACCCGACGAATAGTTCGAGAAAGGAACACCGACGGAAAAGAAAACTAACGGACTGATAGAGAAGCCCAACCATCAAAACCAATAGTCAGTTAGAGAACCCACAAATAGTGGATCTGAGTTTTACACGTCAAATAAAGCATTGTAATTCTATTTTTAGAGTTTTGATTTGTTTCAAATCATTACTTGAGGGTCAAGCAAGCATAATGTAAATGTTTTAAAGCATCCTAATGGATATAACACATATCTAACTAAAGATCAAGGTCAAGTTATAAACCTTGGATCTAGAGTTAACTTGCGAAGTGTGAATCAAGAATAGAGCTAAAATCTAGTATAAATAGATGTTCAAATCAATTGTGAATGATGAATTCATTGTTGTTGATAGCCATGATGAGCATCTAAAGAGAAGAAGGAATAATTCATGCAAAGTTTAGAAATAGATCACACCAGTTATCAAGAACACACAGAGGCTACCGACGAGAAGGCAAAGGTATTATTCAATCATGAAAAGATGATTACTCATACATAGGAAGCTTTATTGGATCTATTATCAGCAATTAGAGATTGCATACATCATCATATCAAAGACTTATGTAGTTTCATTCTAACAAGTGCATCACATCTAAAATCCTTTTGTAGAAGGTGGACTTAACTGTTCTTTACAAATCTCTTTAGAGAGTGCACACTTAACAGTGTTGCTAAAGCTTCAAAAAAAGTAGATCTTAACAGGTCTCCATTGTAATACTCTTAATAGGGTAGGTCATCAGAAGTGACCAATTGTAAGCCTTAACTGGCCCCTTCTTATCTACAGATAGTGAAGTCTTGCAGGTAACAATCCGCACCACAGTTTTTACTTCCTACCAAGAGTTTTCTACGATATCATATCTTGTGTCATGTGTTATCTATTTTCTTGAATGTTTCTTGTATGGTTACATATTAAAGAAATTATGTTATGATTGCATATACATAAAGAAAGATGAACAATTAGATAAGATAATTTAAAAACTGATGACTAAGGGTTAATGGGATAACCAAGAAAAGTTATAGAGGTACTGATTCACCCCTCCCCTCTCAGTACATCATTCCAATATAATTCCAACACAATTTTGTTAGAGGCTTTATTGAGACATTTATAAGCCTTGCTCTTGGTGGAATACCCTAGCAAGATTCCTTCATCACTTTCAGAGTCAAGCTTTCCATTTATATCATCTTTTAAGATATAACATTGACTACCAAAAATTTTGAAGTAACTTACATTGGGTGTATAACCATACCATAGCTCATAGGGTGTCTTCTTGGTGTTTTTCTTTAATTGTACTTTCTTCAATATGTAAACAACAGTACTAAAAGCTTCCCTCCAAAATATTTGGGTGATGCCTTTCTCTATCATCAATGTCCTTGCACAATCAACAATGGATTTGTTCCTTCTTTCAACAATTCCATTTTGTTGTGGTCTTCTCGGTGCAGCTGTCTTTTGATTCCATGCTCATTACAAAATTTAGCGAATTCCTATGAAATAAATTCCCCTCCTCTATATGATCTTAAGCATTTCAATTCCTTACCAATTTTTTTTTCTACCATTACTTTGTACCATTTAAACATATTGAATACTTCAAATTTATCTTTTAGAAACATAACTGTCATCATTCTAGAGTAATCATCAACAAAGAGAATAAAATATCTATCACCATAATAACTCTTTATCCTCATGGGTCCACATAGATCAGTATGGACTAACTCTAGAATGGCATCAGATGTATGGGTTTTTCTTTTGAAACTAGACTTTTTTATCTTACCTTTTTGACAATTTTTGCACATGATATTGTCTAGCTTAATCATTGCAGTAATCCTCTTACATTTATTTTTCTTCTTATCTTTATCATGTTGTCAAATTTTACATGAAACAATATTTTGTGCCACAACCATATATCTTCATTTCTAGCCATTAATCAAGTGGTGTCAATATCATTCAGATAGAATAAGTTACATTTTGTCTTCTCACTGGTACCAATTAGACTTCCTAATTTATTGAAGATCTTTGCCTTCATATTTTCAAATGCTACTCTGTGACTTGAATTATTCAATTGAGAAACACTCAATAGATTATAATTCAACCCTTTCACCCAATAAGAATTTTCATATTTCATCAAGTTATTCAACATTATAGTTCCTTTACCTTCAACTGGACAAGGTGTATCATTACCCATTCTTACTAAACCACCATTATAATATTTAAAAGTCTCAAAATTTTGTTTATCACTGGTCACATGGTGAGTGCAGCCTCTATCTATGATCTAGACATCATTTTTGCTAACTTTAGATATGATTACAGTTTCTACTTACCTTTCTTCATCATCATCTGAATCATCTTTTACTGCCACAAACACCATCTTGATGTCTTCATCAGATTCGGTGTCAGTATCTTCATCTTTGCATTTAGCTAGGTAATTGGCCTTCTTTCCTTTGTCCTTGTAATCTCAGGTATCTCTTCTTTCTTATTATCGGTTTCTTCTGTAATCACCTCTGTTAGACTTCTTTTCAAATGTGTTATGCCTTGCATACCCATCCCTACATTTTGTGGGCAAAATGTTGGGGCCCCCTTTTCGCTTTTGCTTTGTTTCTTTTCCTTTTATTTTCCTATGGCCCTTGCTTCTGCGAGGGTCATTTTCTTTGCTTTTTAGTTTTCCTTCCTCAGGGACCCACTCCTAGAGTGTGTTTTTGTCTTCTGTGTCAGCTGGATTTCTAGACTCTAGGATTCTTTGTCACCACTTCCTCTTTTCTTAGAGGGTGCGGTTGCATGGAACCCCCGGGCCCGAAGTCTGGAGGTTTGCCTTCCTCAGGATTTGTAGAAGGAAAGTGGGATGTTTTTACCCTAGCGGTATAAATAAATATTTACTTGTCACTTTCACATTTACCATGAACAAGATTACCCAGAGCGATTAAGAGTGAAATTGTGAATTAAGTGCGAATTGCTTTGGAAGTTTAACAGTGCCTTGTAGTTGAGTGGATATACAAGTTTTTTCATGTTTCTTGGCTTCCTTGGAAGATTGTGGGTGTTCATGGTCTGAGAAACTTTTCTGGTTTGCAAAGTGCCTCCTGTGCTCCTCCTCCCATGTTTCCTAGTGTTAAGGTAGGTCCTTTGGCTCTCCTCTTTGTAGTTTTGTTTTGTTTTGCTTGTGCTTGGTTTTCTCCTTTGGTTTTGTCTTTGTTTTGTTTCACTTTTCTTTCATGTTTTTTTTCTCCTCCCGTTGGTGGGATGGCTCCGTGGGAATGTTTTCCACCTTCCTCACATTCTGTTATTCCCTGTAAATGATGTACATTAGTGTAAATGCTATAAATTCTCAAATTCTTTCTATAGAGGGTCTTAGGTTCCTATAAATTGTATTATTTTCTGGCTTCCCTTGTATATTTTGGTCTGTACATTGTCTTGGCAATCCTTCCCATGGTGAGCTCATCATGCTCCACATGTAATAACCCAAGTTTTGAGCTCACCCACATGGTGACCGCCTAGTTCAAACTTGACACCTCTCCTGTTTGAGCCATGGTAGTTTTCTCTCTCCTCTATCGCTTCATCATTGATGGAAAGATTAATTTCCCATGAGTGAGCATTAAAAAACATCCCATCTAGAATTCATTTCACTCGTGTAAACCCATCTGTCACCATTAAGAGCCATTAATTCATCTATCACGTGACCATGTGACAACCCATGTCAGCCAAGTATGGATCGCTACCCGGTCACTTTGATAACAACTAGTTTCTCCAGACTCCGGGTGCTGAGAAGTCCCCGGGCCTTCATCCCATTTTTTTGTCTAAACTAATACCCTGGAACCTCTAGGTGTTGATCAGAATCCATTCGTTGTTAACTATTATATTCTGGGATTTTTATGCACACTAACATTTTTGAACAGGTGTGAGATGATGGTGAACTCCCAGAGTCCATAAAATTGTTTTATATTTTTATTGATGTTTGCCCAGTCTTGCAGGTTGCAGGTTATCCAACAAAATGTCTGAAGTAACAACTCCTCCTAGAAGTCTAGAGCTTCCAACTACCTCCACTCAGGCGGCCACAAAGACAAAGGTAGAGAAGATGCTAGCCAAGCTCCCATTAACCTCCAAGTACCTGAGGTAGGGTGTTCTTGTGGGGTCCAAAGTGGACTCCAAGCTATAGGATATCACTGATACAGAGCCCATACTATGGGATCAATTGTAGGGCCTTGTCCAAATGATGTACCAAAAGAGGGCTGCCAGAGATGATATGGTGAAGAACGTAGCCGCCTCCGGCCTGTGTCAATGAAGGAGTTTGAATAAATTCCCACTCTCACCCAGTAACATCTCAATAATCACTTGCTAAAGTCCCTGAGAAGGGACTATAAGAAGATGAAGCTGGAGATTCCCCGCTGAGACTTCAAGGAATGCATACAGGTGGGAATAATATTTTTATGCAGGCTCTTTGGAGAGACCCATGCCAGGGACTTTTCAGCATGGGTGTATTATTTCCTTTACTGCATCACCACCTACAGTCAGACCTTTGACTAGGTGACCATGATCACCAATCATGTAGACTTACAGCTAAAGAATGTTCTCCAAAATTCAAAGTTCTACATGACTTCATATGTATTATGGGCACTGGTCCAACAGAGACCTGCTCTTTGGGGTTTACAGATAGTGGGCATTCTTGGGAATGGGGCCAACTAGCTTGTTCAATGGGAACATTATCCCTAGATCCATTGGGAAGCCTCTTTCCCCCATTTTTGTAAGGTAAATGACACGTTCATTTACCATAACATTTTGACACTCACTCAGGATTCTGGGTACCGATTATCGTAGGAGGTGATGACCTTGGTGAGTACATATGGAAATTATTTCATTTAATTCTAGCAACACTCTTATATTTGAGTAACCAGGTTCTCTAGAAAACACTACCTACTCCCCATGCATTACGGGGATAGGATTATTCTTTTGGAGTTTTGCAGGAAAATCCTGGAACTCCATGCATTCTTTTCCTCGAAGAAGGTTACATCCATTCCGTTCCCAATCACTTTTAGGAAATATTCTTGCAGTCTCGCAGCGGCTAAGGAAGGTGATAATGAATTAAAGAGCTTGGGACTGGCAGAATTCCACCTTACTAGGAATACTTTTTATCCAGTTGACAAGATAAGCGCGGCACTGCCCCGAGCATCCACACCGCATAAAATTCACATTGAAGATTTTTGGGTGGATTTTCAAGGTATTTTTAATCTTCGGGCCTGGCAATATTCATGGATGTCCAAAGGCATGATGAAGACCCTTGGCCTTTGGTACTTTCCAAAAGATTTTTTAGACAATGAGCCTCTGGAGGACCCAGCATACAAAGACTAGGGGATCAACAAGTTGGATATCACTCCGGTGGATTGGGACACCCTGGAGAATTTAAAAATTGAGGATGTGAGTCACAAAATCATAGAAAAAATAATTTGAACAAGTATGCAAGAGGAGCACCCGTAAGGGTCCAATCTTGTAGGGGTCTACTTCGATCTCCGAAGCCGCAGGCCTGAGTAAAGACAAGGGGAAGGAAAAGGAAGGCACCCCGGCCCAGGTTACTCCCCATTTTGGATCAAATTCAAGATCATCTGGAGGTGTCCTAATAGATGAGCCAAAAAATAAGCACCCAGCTTACCCGTGGTCTTTTGATCACTCCAGTGGGATCTGCCTGCCCGACAAGATTTCCTTCATTAGCAGCACTCATGAGCTGACAAACAGAGGCCGAGGCACAGTCTACAGATAGTCTGGATGTTGGGGCCCCATTACAGTTAAGAAGAAAGAAGCAAAGGGCAGAGAATCCCCTGAGCATAGACACGGGCACCAACATGCCCAACGTTCCCCTAGTGGAAGTTATTCTGGACTCCCCTGAACCAGAGAATCTCCCAGAGACCTCCCCTTCCCATGACAATTTTGATGACATCTTTGGGACCGATGAGCTTATGAATTTATAGGGGGAAATAAGAAAGGTGGTGGAAGAGATAGCCACGTAGGAAGTAGAGATAATCCCTGATGAAGGGGAAACACTAGAAAAGGAGGTGGTTCTGGACAAGGAGGTCTGAGAGCATGAAAAAGAGTCAAAACAAGAAGAAACACAAAGGGATCCACAAGATGTGGAGGAAATACCAATCCAGGGGATTGAGACAAATCCAAGGAAAATAAATGATGAGCAATCAACAACTGGGGAAACTAGACCTTCAGGATCAACCATACCCCCAACTGTCACACTCCAAACACCTTTAGTTACTCTAAGTGATAAAGTTCCCCAGAGTAAAACATTTGGTGAGGTAGTCTCAGTAACCCAATAGTCAAATATTGGTCAGACACCTCTGCCTCCTCCAAAAGACATGCCCATGGAGAAGGATGTTTCAGTGAATGATGTCAAAGATGAACAGTAGTAGCAAGATGAGGGGAAGAACCCTGAAGATATAAATATTGATTCAATGAATGCTAAAAAGGATGGGTAGAACCCTAGTAATATAGATGATACTGGTGTCGGTGGAGATGGGGTCCCCGACAAGTAACTAGTTACAACCCTAAAAGATAAGATCACGACAATCCGGTATCCCTTGGACCTGTATAAAGCATTCATCAGAAGAGTTTCACAAGTTGATCCCTTCACTTTTGGGACTTGTGCACCAGAGGATTATGTCTTCAATAAATTTGATGAGCTGATGGAGTCCCAGTATCATTCTGTTAGGGACTTCGACAGAGGGAAAATGTCAAGAATATCCAAGATGATGCTCCAGGCTCATGACTCTATAAAGATATTCAAAGAGTTCCATGACAGGGCTGGAGATATTGAAGAGAGGTTTAGATCATCAGCGACCAGTGGGATAATGTCAAGGACATAGATGCGGATGGCATTGGCCAAATTTTAGAGGCCTTCAAGAAAAAAAAGGAATAGTAAAGTTCTCCGGACTCTGGAGATTTTCACTAGCAAGGTGCATTTTTTAACATTCGTTATTCTTTGAGCGTAAGATCCTGGACTCCAAAATTCCATATCCAAGAGTTTTGTATTCTTTCAATGACCCGTGTCTAGGTTCCCCGGAGCTGATCGGTCATTGTGATGTAGTTAATAAGGGGGTCAGCAGATAGGTGTTCTCGGTAAGGCATGTCAGATGGAGGTATGGCTCTGACAAGTGATTCTCCCAAGGTTCCGCTCTAGTATTAACTACCTGGTGCATCAAAGATAGTGATCCACATTTATCATTGATGAGGAATGTTGCCTCGAACACCGAAAGGATCAGATTTCCTCTATTTTTACCCCGACACTCTTCTCTATGTTGATTCTTCCATCTTCTCTTCTTGTCTTCATCCTCTGTCTTTTTAGACCTATGCTCTTTTTGAGGTGATTGTAAGTATTGTAGGTAGTACCGGCCACCATATATTGTATTTTAATGTTGAGTGTATAGTTAGATTAGGTTATTTTTAGGGCATAATATGTGTATAAATAAGAAGTGTGACCTCATTTCAAGGGTCAATAAAATTGATGATTTTGCAGTCTAATACTATTAGCATTTCATTTCTCAGTAGCTGCAGGAGCTCAATGCTCGGTAGTTCTTAGTAGTTAGATGCTCCCTTGGAGCCTTTGATGTACACACTAGTGATGCTAGAACACTCTGTTAATGAAGAAGGAAGAACATTTTCTGACAATGATGTTGTTGATGTTCTGATCTTTGAGTTAGCAATATCTCTTTTGTGTTGTATGTTTCTAATGTCCTTTGCTCTGATGTTTTGTTAGATTAATGATCTCATTTCCCCTTGCTACTGAATATGTATGAACTGTTGGTTTTGTATGCATTTATTATTTAGTGTAGTTCATTAGAGCATTGTCAATGTTGGAAATATGTTGCATAACTATAAGTAGAATTAATGAACTCTAAACCCGATCTATCTTTTGTTTTTTATTTGGTAAACTTAACATGCTTATATGAAACCCTGACCTACCACTAAAATCCTCGAGGTTGCCCACTTACAGGAATTACTGCAACATTGGGGTAATGGCCCATGTACTGTTGCCAGGGTGCCACCAGATTCTCTCTCTGTTGATCACACACCACCCCAGGGTCGGCGTCATAGTAAGAGTGCCTCTGCGAGGCATTCTAGAACACCATGCTCTTGGCATCACCGCTCTGCCTCTCCTCCTGGTAGGAGGGCCTTGGCTTTCAGATGGCCTCCTATGCTTGCCTCTATTGCTACTCGGCCTTTGGCCACTGTTCCTGTGTGGCCTCCCACCCCTTCTAATAAGATCCCCCTTCTGAGTTTTAACTGACTCTACTCGACCTAAGTGTCAAATGTAGAAAATCCTAAATCTGCATTAATCATACATTATGTTTAATTCCTAAATATATATTGGCTAAACAAACCTTATGATCGAATTAATTTAATTATAAAGTCCTAGCACTTTAATTAAATTAAATTCACCCTCTTTAGCTAAGACACATAAAAAGGGAATTAAATGATATTTAATTATTAAATAAATATCCTCATTTTCAATAATTGAATTTAATTATTCAGATAATTGAGAAAAACCTATTTATGAGGCCATATTTATTTATTTAATTAAATATTCTCTCAAAAATCTTTCTTCTGTTTAGAAATAGAATCTTTGAATTAATTGGTCTCTTTCATCTGTGTTGTCATGCCTTGTGTCGCAATAGTCATCTCTTGGCTATTCTAGTCGCATCTCTGACAATTTGCACCAAGGATACTTCACCCTTTTGGCACGTTCTATAAAATTACTTTGAGACAGTTTTAAGTTTGGTCCTAGTTCACATCCCTTGTTGAAACTTTGTCTATGACTATCACAACTCAAAGTGGAAAAACATTTCCTTCAATTAATCAAGATGAATCTGTGCTTTCCACACCATTTCCGGCTACATCTAGTGAGGAATCATCTCAATCTCCTTCTCTGGTACGTTGACCTTACAATAAACATTCATTTCTAGTGGATCTTAGTCGGGTTTGAAATCCTTTGTTCCAAGAAGACCCAAATTCTGAGAACACTCAATCTTTTCATACCGAGTCTTTACACCTTGAATCCTTGCATTCTAGCAAGATGATAGATCATAACCAATCAGGTGAGGCTAGCAGAGCTGACCTCTTTAAAACTTGGGGTAAGTCCCATTCTCAAGACCCCTCAAACAATGTGGAAATAGAAATAACTCAAGAAGAGATTGCACAAGCTCGCGCTAATAAATATTTCTATAGGATGATGGGAGTTCTCCTAGCTGAGGAGAAAGAGAAATATATTCTTGACCTAGCCAATCAAGGGGCTAAGTTACCTTCCAACTATGATGTAGAAACACTTGTTGAGAAAGAGGAAGAAACTGAAAAATCACGCTTGTGAAAAGAAATGCAAACTATGCAAGAGAAAATCTCTCAACTCTTGAAAGAGAAAGACAAACATGTTATACAATTCACATTGGAAAGCATCTGTCCTTTCCCATTTGACAAAGATCTTTGCATGGCTCCTTTTCCCAAAGGAGTTGAACTTCCTAAATACGATAAATAATTGGGTACATCTGACCCTCAAGACCATTTGAGAGAGTTTGGTGCTCTCTCCATGGATTTCATACATGATACAACCTATCTCATGCCTCTTTTCCCACATAGTTTGGGAGGGTCAGCTATGGAATGGTTCTCTAGACTACCAACTGGCATCAAATTTTTTGACAAAATTGCCAATTTATTTCTATGACACTATTCTCACAACATCCAACATTTGGTTCATATCCGAGATCTTTGCAACTTGAAATAAAATCATGGGGAATCCTTCTTGACATTTCTCCAAAGATGGAGACAACTTTATACACGATATTCTCGCAAGATACCCGAATCTGAAAAGTTGGACATATTTCTCAATAATCTTCTCCCCAACTTTGGGTACCAAGTACAACTACAAGGTCCTCTAACCTTTGATGACATGATTAAACAAGGTGTAAGAATCAAGACATTTATGATCAAGAAAGGAGAATTGACCTTGCACAAGGAAAATAAACAAGGGTCTTCCTCCTCAAGCAAAGATAAACCCAAATTTCCCAACAAGAACCAAAATGTTGTGAATGATGGAATTGTGGACAATATGACTCCTAAGCCTTCCAAGGCTGCCTTTAATATCACTACCATGATGCAAGTGGCCAAAGCCACTGAACAGGCTGCAGCAGATTCCAAACTGAGTACTTCATGATTTTTTGGACCTAAACCTTGGGCTCCTAGACCCAAGCGTGAGTTCACTCCTTTAGGAGAACCTCTTGAGGAAGTTTACAAGACTCTCTTGGACAACCATTTACTCACTCCACTAGAAAATTCATGACCTTATGATCTGCAACCAAGACCCTCTTGGTGGAATGAATCTGCTTATTGTGATTTTCACCAAAACAAAGTTCATAAAATGACTACTTGTCTTAAATTGTGACATAAAACCCAAGATCTCATCGATAGTGAGGTTATTGATGTGGGAGGTCACAACAAAAATTATGATCACCAAGCTTTCAAAGATCCATTTCCTCACCATGGAAAAGGTGAATCATCTAAAGGAAAAATTATTGATGCTAAGGTCAACTATACATACACCAATAATGACAATATCATTAATATGGTTGAACCTGTTGATACTGAATATTGTAATGTCATCATTCTCAAGGGAAGGGAAGATACTTCCAAGTCCAAAATACCTTTCATCTTGTGAGGGTCTATGCCTTAGTCTTCTGAACAAGAGCAGTCTCAAGTCAGTGCTAACGTTGTTACTCGATCTCATGCTAAGATCATCATCAAAGGCCCCGAGCCTTCTCTGTCTACATCAACTCAACCTTCAGACAAAGCTAAGGTTGACTCTACCAATAAGAATCCAAAAGTGTGTTCCTCATCTAATGCTACCAATTACAACATTCTCGATCAATTGCAACGTACTAATGCTTAGATAACTATTTTTGAGCTCCTAAAAATCTCCCCTGCTCACAGGGAAATCCTGGACAAAGCCCTCACAGAGGCAAATGTCCCAAAAGATCTTGATCTCAACCGGTTTCAATCCATGGTAGGTCACTTGACCTCCTCACATTACTTGTCTTTCTCTAAGGAAGATGACCATTCTTTGAGTCACCTGCATAATAACCCTCTACACATTGAAGTCATGATTGGTCCCAAGCGTGTTCGTCGTGTTCTCATAGATAATAGCACTGGCCTAAATATTTGCTCTGCTAGTTTCCTTACTAAGTTAGGCTATGGTGAAGATTGCATTGATGCTCGCAAAAAGATTACTATTAAGGCCTATGACGAGGAAGAACATAAATCCAAGGGGCTAGTTGTGTTGTCAATTAGAGTTGACCCTGTTGAACGAGATGTTATCTGTCAAGTGCTTGACATCCCTTTGGCATACAATTTTCTGTTAGGAAGGACATGGATCCATGAAATGTAGGTTGTCCCTTCCACATACCATTAGTGCATTAAATTCCCATTCCAAGGATCTCAAGTGAAAATACCTGCTAATACACGCTATGATTGCAATGCCCTCACAAAATTTGCTGACATCTTTGTGCCTACCAATAGAGAATCTATTGAACTCCTTGAGAATAAATTAAAAGAAATGGAAAAGAGTTTGACACTCAAAGAAACTGATATGGGAGGATAACAGATTGAACCTATGCTATCTATTACATCTTTTCCTTTGTCTCCACATTCTTTTGGGAGACCTTCTAAGAGCACTAAACCTTCTATGGTTCCTCCTCCAACAAAGTATGGTGGCACCTTTGTACAAGACACAGTACCATTAGAAGAAGAAGATGAAGACAAATCTATCAAAGCTTGGATCTATAAATGAGCAGACAATTCTGAACAAACCACTCCATATGACATCAAACCTGAGCAATATGGCAAAGGTCTATCTATTATGAAATGTTTTATCTATAAAGGAAATGGTCCCATAGGTGTGAATCATAAGGGATTGATTGCACCACTTGAAGCTATTGGTCATAGAACACATGATTCTACAGGTATAGGTTTCCAAAAACTCACATTTTAACTGGGGATAAACAAGTTTGTACCTCGAGAAGAGAAACAACCAACACCTGAAGAAAAATCTAAAACTGAAGAACCTGAAGACAACTCTGATGAGGATAGTTTTTCTTATCCTATTCCTCCAGACCTGGCGGCATTCTTTGCTGAGCCAGATAACTTTATACCGCATGTCAGTATAGTAGACACTGACAATGATTCTGATAACACCACTTCCTTTTCTCCATTAACTTATGAGGAGTGGAAATAAATATATACTCTAAATCCAAGTCATCAGGGTGATTTATACATACCACCATACTTTCAAGAACAGTTTGACCAGGAATTCTAGTCACTTCTCATTACATAAGAGGTAGCTGATGCTACAAACACTAATGAGGTACCTAGGTCAAAAGGTGCTCATCTAAACATAGTAGAGGTTCTAGGTAGAACTCATCCCAACTAGGGACAAAGGGTTGATTTTTCTCATGTTCTTGACATGACACCTAATGATGAAACAAACTCCCATGAATATGAGTTTGACAGCTTGTCATATGCCACTTCTGACAGAGATACAGATATAGATATAGCTAACACATATGAAAACCTTCTCGAAGTAGGTGAAGGGTCTAGTGTAAGGTCACACGAGTCCAACTCCCTAGTTGTTAACGTGTCATCTACTACGGTCGCTAGGAATCAAGGGAATTTGACTATACCTCTGGATGAGATTGCTTTAGGTCTTGACTTGCTTGTCCATAATTTTGATGATTATATCGTGAATGCACTTGAACCCATCATTTCTCTTTCACTTCACCATCCTGAGCTTATAGAGTGGAACTCTACCTCCCCATTTAATGAAGTCCTTACGTTCTAGAATGATTACACTCTTTCTTGTTACCTATACACTGTCGAACTGGTAATGTCCTCCAATAGAAAAGAAAGTGTCAATATGACTGAGGCTGACATCAAGTATCTTAGTCACAAAATCAAAAGAAGAAAAAATAGGCGCTCTGATGGTGAAAACCACATTGTGGTAGTATCAGAGCGTAAAACAGTCAAAATAAAAGATGTATCCAAGGGTGAAAACCTCTCCGAGGTGCCCGAGGATGAGATACTTGATGCACTTCTGAGTCATTTCCAGGAGAGATCATCGGTGCTTATTGAACCAACTCAACCTATCAAATTGGGTATAGAGGCAGAACCCCATATCATTCACTTGGCACAATCACTGTCAAAGCCAGAAAGAGAGGAATTCACTACATTCTTCACAAGAAAAAAGATAAACTTTGCATGGAAATATTCAGACATGCCGAGATTAGACCCTAATCTAATCATGCATTGTTTGTCCATTGCACCAGGTGTCAAGCTCGTCAAGTAGAAGCTTCAAAAAATGCATCCACATGTAGCTCTACTTGTCAAAGCTGAATTGGAGAAATTGCTTAAGGCAGTATTTATCAGAGTAATTGATTATGCAGAGTGGATCTCTAATATTGTTCCAGTATCAAAACATGATAAATCTATATGAGTCTACATAGACTTCAGAGACTTGATTTTGGCATGTCCTAAGGACAATTTTCCATTGCCTAATATTGATATGATTGTAGATATGATAGTAGGGTATGAAATGTACTCACTAATGGATGGTTTCTCTGGCTATAACCAAATAAAAATTGTGCCAGAGGACCAAGAGAAAACCGCTTTCACATGTGCCTGGGGTACCTTCTATTGGAATGTCATGCCCTTTGGACTCAAAAATGCTGGTGCTACATATCAGAAAGTTGTTACTACTATATTTCATGACATGATGCATAAAACAATGGAAGATTATGTGGATGACACTTTAGCTAAGAGCATGCACCGAAAGAAGCATCTTGCAGATCTAGGTCCTATGCTAAATTGTATGGAACAATTTAGTCTAAGGCTCAATCCTAAGAAATGTGCATTTGGCGTGACATCTAGAAAATTGCTTGGCTATATCATCTCTACCAAAGGCATTGAAGTGGATCCTGCAAAAGTACAAGCTATTATGAAATGCCACCACCGAAGAATGTTAGACAAATGAGAGGACTTCAAGGCCAACTGCAGTCTCTCAGGCATTTTATCTCCCAACTGGTGGAAAAGTAACAACCATTCACCAAGACTTTTCACAAGGGTGTGGCTTATCAATGGAACAAAGAATGTGATGAAGGGTTCACACAAATCAAATATTATCTTGTGAACCCACCAATCTTGATGCCTCCTATTCATGGGAAGCCACTTATACTTTACATCTCTGCTACGGATACATCATTGGGTATCCTCTTGGATCAAGAAGATCAACACAACAAGGAGAGGGCTATCTATTACATTAGTAGAACTTTGGTCTCATATGAAACAAAATATTCTACTATAGAGAAAGCTTTCCTTGCAGTGGTATTTTCTTCACAAAAACTGTGGCACTATATGCTGGCTCATACTACACATCTAATTGCTAAAATTGATCCTTTGAAATATTTGCTCAGTAAAGCTACCCTCACAGGTAGACTAGCTAAATGGGTCATGCTTCTCAATGAATTTGATATTGAATATGTCGAAAGAAATGCCATTAATGGATCCAGATGAGTCCATATTACTTCTCACACATTGATCATGGACCATGTTTTTTGATGGTTCATTTACCCAACAGGGGTCAGGTGCTAGGATACTATTCATTACACCTCAAAGGTAGTCTTTACCAAAAGCATATAAGATGTTGTTTCCTTGTATGAACAACATTGTTGAGTATGAAGCCCTAATCAATGGTATGAAGATCACCCTTGAGTGGCGAGTAGACGAACTCAATGTTCTTGGAGAGTCACAGTTAGTCATCAATCAAGTAAATGATATCTATCAGAAAAGGGAAGATAAGTTGGTGCCTTATAAACGGTTGGTTGATGACCTCAAAATGTATTTTACTCACATCACATTTCAACAAGTTCCAAGGGTAGATAATAAAGAAGCAGATGCCATGGCTACTCTTGCCTCTATGCTACAGATGCCAAAAAATATTTTTTGACATGAATTCCTAGTGGAGGCATTACGCTACCCAGCCTATGACTCCCCTGATTCCCAGATGATCTTTTCTATCATTGGACATGACTCATCTTGCTACCATCATATCTTTTCCTACCTTCGTGACCAGATTGTTCTGGACACTTATACCCAGAATGAGAAACGTCACTTGATCTGCAGTGCTTCATGATTTGTCATCATAGCTAATGACTTGTATAGACATGGTCTAGATGGTACCCTCCTTAGGTGTTTAGAACCTGATGAGTCCAAACATGCGTAAATAGAGGTGCATGAAGGCATCTGTGGGTCCCACTCTAATGGCTTGACATTGGCCTGTAAACTTATTAGAGCTGGTTCCTATTGGCTAGATATGGAAAAAGAAGCTACATAGTTTGCTAAGTATTGCAAATAATGTCAACTACATGGTAATCTGATTCATGCTCCAGCCAAGGAGCTTATTCCCTTCATTACTTTCTGGCCATTTCAATAATGGGCCTTTGACTTGGTGGGTCAAATTTACCCCTCGTCCTCAAATGG
>MU217283.1:68451-96775 GCA_018584345.1 Thuja plicata | reverse complement strand
ATTGGCTAAACAAACCTTATGATTGAATTAATTTAATTATAAAGTCCTAGCACTTTAATTAAATTAAATTCACCCTCTTTAGCTAAGACACATGAAAAAGGAATTAAATAATATTTAATTATTAAATAAATATCCTCATTTCAATAATTGAATTTAATTATTCAGATAATTGAGAAAAAAGCAATTATGAGGTCATATTTATTTAATTAATTGGATATTCTCTTAAAAATCTTTCTTCTATTCAGAAATAGAATCTTTGAATTAATTGTGCTTTAAAGAGAAAGAAAACAATTAAAATCAAATAAAACAGTTAAAATCAAAGAAAGAAAATAGTTAAAGCAGAGAGAAAACAATTTATTGTATTCTTTTGAATAAAGCTTTCTATTCTGAACTGGCTTTTCTATTTGTTTTATTTCAAAGAGGAAAGTTTATATTCTGATCATCTCTGAGTCTATAAAAGAACTCTCATTCCTCATTCAAAACCCCTAATTTCCCCACTCACTTTCATGCATTGATAGAATACTAAATTATTGCTATATTTCTTGATAATCTCATATAGAATAATTTCATTTTGCAATAGGTTACTTTCAATTTCTAGAATAATTGCATTGAAATCATATCTTAGATTAAGCTTACATCTTTCAATTCTTAGAATAATTTTGCATTATATTGCATTCATGGAGAAAAATCCTTCATTCCTAGATTGGTCTATGGTTGTGAGACTCTCATTCTGAGAGCTATTTCGAAAACCCCGTCTGGATAGAAGGCAACAGGTCAAATCATGCAGGTAGGTAGGATGAATAATCTCATATTCAGTCTTGTGTGTACCTGGTGAAGAAGGACTATGTTGAGGTGTATGGTGAATTAACAAGGCCAAATTTACCACATACAATCCCTATGATGCTGAAGTTTGCACTATGCTCTAAGAATGAGACCTCTCTAAGTAATCTCGTCTTTGTCCCTCAGGAACTAGCTGATGGTATAGTGCTCTATAATGTGTTGCCTCCTGCCAGCCCTATTCACATCTCTATGAGCTACAAAGGCCTCCGCTACCACCTGCCCAGCCCCCCTGCAGTAGCTACCTATCTAGCAATATCACACTCAGCCCTGTAAGTCTCTTCCTGTCGCAGTGCTGCATCCCTCTCTGAGGTCAATGCCAAAATATTCTTCGTAGCCTGCTCCATCTACAAGGTCAAGGTGTCCAACTGGCCTATCAAGGTACCTATCTCGGTACGTAGCTCCATCGCATCCTGAGTCAGGTCAACCATAGAAAACTCCCTGACATCAACCCTACCCTGTAAGGTATCGAGGGACCCCTATACTCTGTCCACCTATGCTGTCTCTGTAGCTAATAACCCTTGTATACGATTCATCTCCGCTTGTAGGCTGGTCTCAGATATGACCAGCGTGTCCAATAAACCTTGCAATCTCATGCACTCTGTCTGAAGACTGTCTCACTCTGCGATGACAGTATCGTGGGTCTCCTATGCTATGTATCTTGCGGGTGACCATTGTGGCCCCTGTACCTATAGTGGCACTGGTGGTACCTGTACCTATATCTACACTGGTGGTGGCCCTTGATCAGGTCTAGTCCCTACCTGTGCCCTTGTACATGGTCTCACATGTCTCTGTGGTCTCCTCCTCTAACCTGCTACCAAGTTCTTTGGGGCGTCTCCGATATCTATCCCATTGTCCACATCCATGTCCCCTGTCGACTGCTCATGAGTAGCCACCTGAGCTGGGTCCGTCAGTCTCAATGGTGTGTGTGCAGCCTACCATGTTGCATACTCTGGGTTCATCCCTAAATCTATAATGTTTGGTCATGCAACAAATTCAAGCCACACTATGTCTCTCCAAGATGCCCTCATTGCAAAAGCATCTGTGTACCTACCCCAGGTACCTACCTCCCTAGTGACATGAGGATGTAAGGCATCCTCTGCCACCACCCCTTACTGTAGACCAAACTACCTCATCACCCTCGAGGGTCTGTACCTCTCTATCTGGTGGATAGTCCTCCATAGTAGAAAGCAATCTGTCTGAATGTATGATAGGTACAAGAAATCCTCAAAACCATCCTCTACTCCTGTCGCCCAGTCCATCGTCCCCCATGGCTCGCATAGTTGGTATGGGGTCCAACAGAAAACCTGTACCTCATCTAGTAGTCATCACCAATATCCATTCTGGCCAATGAAGGTGTATCTCAAGGGAAGCCTATATCTATAGGCATAGGGCTCTCCAGGCTATTGCACCTCACAAACCCTCATAGGCCAGAACACTGCAATGTGCTCCCAAGCCCAAACTAGCATCAACGTCACGCTTATATGAAGGTCATGGTATAGCTGTCCTAAGACAACATAACCCCAGCAATAAGAAGTCCCCTCCTCTAGCATCTCTGCTAGTACTCGCAACCATCCCATGCCGAAACCATGTCCTGCAGGTCAGCTAGCATGCACCCTCTAATCAATCCTGCCAGATATAGGGCTAGCCACTGTAGCCTCCTATCGACCGCTGGCTGCCAAGGTATCCAAGTCCTGTATGTAGGGATCTATCTCATCGGTCTCCTAAATTCAATCTCCATAAAATGGTCGCTATCATCCAATTGGTACTGAGGAATCTCCCCTCAGATGGGTATCCGAAGGATCTGCCAGACGTCCTCCAAGGTAATAGTCGCCTCTCCAATAGGCAGGTGAAATGTGGTGGTATCACTGTGCCACCTCTCGATCAATGCAGTCATCATCCCATTATGTGCCCATAGCCTAGGCCAATAGGGCACATAGTCTAACCCAACTATAGATAACAACCCCCAGTCATCTTCTGTGAGATGCGGCTCCAACACCATGGTTGACAGCCAATGCTCTTGCGATCCCAAGGGTGGGAACTGCTCCTGCAAAATTTCAAAAATCCACCATGTTAGTCACCTTTTTCCTAGTCTAAACCTTCCCAAAATGGGGCATCTTATCCCTAGGTCTTTTTCTGACCCATCCCCAGCCCTCACCAGATCCCTCCCTTCCCCTTTCCCTCGGTGTCTGCCCTTTTAGGCACAGATGGCGGTTCAGCCAGAAACACCGGTTCATACACTAGCATCTTTGATGTATTTTCCTGCAGACTACCATCTTCACAGATGGGGGTCCGGGTCTGGCATCTTCAAAAATTTCGGTTCGGCACCGACATCTGCGAAGACACCTGTTCGGGGACCGGCGTCTGCAAAGACGTCGATTCGGGGATCGGTGTCTGCATAGACACCAGCTCAAGAATCAGTGTCTTCGGTCTGCAATCATTAATACCCCTATTTATTTCCCCTAACCCCATCCAAAGTGTTAAATAAATTTGATAATAATAAATGCACGGTCTCAAAAAGGTCACTCACCGGTCCCTCTGTGGGCCTCCCATGTGTGCGCACGCACTCCCCCAGCTGCCCCTTCATCCTCTCGTCAGCCATCTTTTCATTATAGAGCTCAGATTTCACTATTCACTATTCACAAATGACCTTCTTTACACCCCCCTGCCCCTCTTATAGCCCTCATTTTTCTCAAAATTNCCTCCCCCCCCGTGTATATTTTTGTATAAATCATCCTGTTGTACAGCTAGAATACACTTAAAATCCCAATAAAAAAAAAAAAATTTAAAAATTCAAATATCCAAAAAAAATTCAAAAATTTAGAAAATTCCAAAAACATCAAATATTCTTAAAAATCATGCAACTGCGACCATGTTTTTCACCAAATCAATTTTGCGACTGACTGTCCTCACTCCCCATCCTGTTCACAATTTTTTCCAGCGAATTTCTTTTATTAAATCAAATCCAATCTCTGCCCATCAAGATGCATCCTTCCGGCGTCGGCTTATCAAATCCTTCATCACATCAATCCTGTTCATGGAAAGAACTTTGGACAAAATGACTGCTTGGTCATGAGGCCGTCTTTACTAATTTTATATTTTTCTGTCAGTCTAAACCTACTCACCACTACCTTGATCTGCTATATCTTCGTGCGTTGTGACTGGTGGCTACTGATACATGCATCTTTTGTAGTGTACTTTTGTTTGAGTGTCTAGTCCATGCAAAGGAATCTTGTCATCTGTGTTTTCTAACACCTGATGCATACCTCCTATTGCAATATCAAAATCGGATGTGCTCTCTATATTTTTTTAAACACAAATGGATCCCCAATGCTCATTAGCTACATTTAATTTCATTTGCATTTGCCTTCTTACCTGCATTCTTACCTACATTCTTAATTGCATTTTAGAAGGCTTCTATTTATTACCTCCTCTCCCTTCCTCCTACCCGTTGCGTCCTTTTTCAAGAAAATTCCACAACGTCATCTTCATTGTGTTTTTTTCTCGAGGGGGCACAACCCTGTACCGTCGTTGCTTCAACACGACTCCTAGAAACCCTCTTCCTCTGGGGAAACTTATTCTCTTTTCTTTGACGTAACATCACTTGCGACGCCATGTCAAAGAGGGACAAAATGTAGACTTCCAAAAATATTAATATTATTTTTTTCCCTCTTATTCCTCTAACTATTTAATTTAATCAATTAAATAGTTTCATTTGCTAGTATTTATCAATAGTTTAAATACTATTCTAATGTATTTCATTTAAATACATTTGTCTCATAAAATCTCCTTTTTAATAAATTTACATTTATTAAATCCTTCATATTCCTAATTCTTCTAAAGCATGATTTATTCAATTATAATCTAAACCCTAGCTAGGAACCTATTAATCCTACCCTAAAACCTACCCTATTCCTACCCTATTCCCATCACCTCATTTCCTAAGTATAACTGTCCTTTAACCATGCTCAATGGGTGATTCCTAAATTTTTTAAGGCTAATGGAATGCTCACCCACATGGAGAAATTTCTCTCCAAAATGGGCACCCATTCCTCTTTAATTTCTTCTTACAACTTTGTCTCCCACTTGAAAATATTGAGCTACTCAATATTAAATGCCAATTTTGACTCAAAATTGGCCATCTTTTCAAGTCTATGTGTCCCTTGTGTGGCTCTTATGTGGATGCCACATAGGTGCCACTTCATCCAAGCCTCTTCCTCTCTCCAAAAACTCTATAAATAGAGGCCTTCTCCTCTCCATTTTGCATTGTTATCATGTTATTTTGCATTTAGAAGTTCATAGCTCTAGATCTCATGTTTTCATATGCTCTTAGTTTATGCTTAAATCACTTAGATATTACATGCTAGGTTCCTTTTGGTTAAAATTGAATCATAGTTTTTATCTCATATCATAACATAGCATAGTTCTTGCATCATAGCTTTTAATCTTGTATCTTACATATCAATTTGAGCATCATCTTTGGGAAGGATTTAAGACTAGTTTGCCATACTAGTTCTTGAATTTCTTCTTTGATTTCAAGCTTTCATTCCATAGTTGCATTGCCTTGAGGATTCATGTCATTTGTGTGTTTGAGAGAGCACACCTACATCCTATCAAGAAGAGCAAATCAAAATGAGTAAAATAGGGTGCATTGTTACTTATTTTTAGCTCAATCTGATGTTATGTTGAGTTCTTTGTTGCTTGCTTGCTCTTTCGTGTGTTTTTGAATCGATTATATGTGCTAACCCACTAATGTTTTCATGTTTGAGCTTGCTCCCCCAACAGATTGAAGAATTCCTCGTACACACCTAGTTTTATAGTTTATGCATGAATTTAATAACCAGGACAACATTATGGAGGTTCAGCTCCTGAACCTGGTGAGAATGGAGGAACAAAGAGACGTGGCACTAGAACATTTTGTGCTTCACCAAGCAGTCGTTAAACAATGGTTTGACCAAAGAGCCCAATATAAAGCCTTTCAGATTTTGGATCTGGTCTTCCTATGGGACAAGGCCCGGGAGAAGAAAGGAAAGCACGCCAAGTTTCAAAGGCTTTGGCTCAGACCCTATCTGATTTCTGAGATTTGCAGGGAAAATACTTATCGCCTAAGTACTATGACCAAAGAAGTCGTACCGTTTCCCGTCAATGGACAGTTCCTCAAGCACTACTTCAAATGAGGTAGGTGATAAGTTTGCCTAAAGTTGTATTATATGTAAATTTGTTCCTTCTTGTAAATATTCTTTCGTGGTGCTCCTTGGGAGCACCTTGTCCTTGTAAATAGTTGTCGGTAGCCCTCCGGGGCCGCCTCCCTTCTTCTTTTTTTACTTTTTTCTTTGTTTTCTTTTTTTTGCGTTTGTTTTCCGGGTTCCCAGCATGTTTCCCTCTTCTTGTAGATAGGTATGCTTTGCATAACATCTAGTCCCTAGAATGGTGCCTCATGCATTTGGTCAGTCTAGAATCTATTGTTAGTATGGTGTAATTTGTCCACACTCCAGAGTCATTTTGTGCGTATGGTAAAAGGTTATGGGTAATCTTCATCAGATTCATATCTTGATAGTCCTGACATCAGCTAACAAAAAATCTAAGAAGCAAGTAATCACATGGTCCTTGAGGGAAGATCGGTTGCACTAGTTATTGATCAAGTATGAAAATCATAAAAATATCCCGGGTCTAAAATTTTCTCTCCTTTTCAGCAATTGAAAATGGATGGCAAGGTGAAAGAAGTACCGCCGTAAAAAGTAGCTAAGCTTAAGGTTCACGGTGAAAGGAGTACTGCCTTCCCATCTTCAAAAGAAAAGAATTGAAGAATATAGAATTTTGGGATCCAGGGGATCCTGCAAGATGCAATGATTTTGGTTTAATATATTCATTGCCTCCTCTCTGCTTCTCCCAGATATCATCGGCTTGATTTTCTTTTAAAGCACACACTACACGACTGACGAAAGACCAAAAGATTGAATCAATGATGAGTCAGATTTTCTCAGACACCTCGCGCCTTGCAAGTAGAATGCTCCAGGTAAAGATAAGTTATGGTTTTTCTAACTAGAGATTTTGTAGTTCTCAAATACATTAAGGCATTCATCCCAGTGAGTCACCATTTGTTATGCCTTGCATATCCGTCCCTACATTTTGTGGGCAAAATTTTGGGTTCCCCTTTTCAATTTTGCCTTGTTTCTTTTCCTTTTGTTCTCCTTTGGCCCTTGCTTCCACGAGGGTCTTTTGATTTTCTTTTTGGTTTTTATTCCCAGACTGTATTTTTTTCTTCTGTGTCAGCCGAATTTCTGGACTCCAGGATTCTCTTTCACCATTTCCTCTTTTGTTGGAGGGTGTAGTTTCATGGAGCCCTAGGGCCTGGAGTCTGGAGGTTTGCCTTCCTCAGGATTTGTGGAAGTAAAGAGGGATGCTTTTACCCTAGCGGTATAAATAAAGATTTACTTGTCACTTTCACATTTACCGTGAACAAGATTACCTAGAGTGATTAAGAGAAAAATTGTGAATTAAGTGCGAATTGATTTGGAAGTTTAACAGTGCCTTGCAGTTGAGCTGATATACGAGTTTGTGCGTGTTTCTCAGCTTCCTTGCAATATCATGGGTGTTCATGGTTTGATAAAGTTTTCTGGTTTGCAGAGCGCCTCCCGTACTCCTCTCGTGTTTCCTGGTGTTAAGGTAGGTCCTTTGGCTCTCCTCTTTCTGGTTTTGTTTTGTTTTTCTTGTGCTTGGTTTTCTCCTTCAGTTTTGTCTTTGTTTTGTTTCTCTTTGCTTTCATGTTTATTTTCACCTCCCATTGGTGGGATGGCTCCTCGGGAAGGTTGTCCACCTTCCTCGCATTCTATTCATCCCTGTAAATTATGTACAATAGTGAAAATGATGTAAATTATCAAATTATTTCTGTAGAGGGTCTTAGGTTCCTGTAAATTGCATCATTTTCCAGTTTCCCCTATATATTTTGGTCTGTACATTATCTTGGAAATCCTTCCCATGGCGAGCTCATCATGCTCCACACATAATAACCCAAGTTTTGAGCTCACTCGCATGGTATCCGCCTGGTTCAAAATTGACACCTCGCCTACTCGAGCCATGGTGGTTTTCTCTCTCCTTCGTCGCTTCATCATTGATGGTGGGATTAATCTCCCATGAGTGAGCATTCAAAAACATCCCATCCGGTATTCATTTCACTCATATCAAGCCATTTGTCACCATTAAGAGCCATTACATCATCTATCGCATGACCACGTGACAACCCATGTCAGCCAAGTTGTCTCGCTGCCTAGTCACTTTGATAACAGCTAGTTTATCTGGACTCTAGGTGCTAAGAAGCCCCCAATCCTTCATCCCATTTTGTCATCTAAACTAATACCCTAGAACCTTTAGGTGTTGATCGGAATCCATTCATTGTTAACTGTTATATTGCATGATTTTGATGCACACTAACATTTTTGAACAGGTGCAAGATGGTAGTGAACTCCTGGAGTCCATAAAATTTTTTTATATTTTTATTGACGGTTGTCCGGTCTTGCAGGTTGCAGGTTATCCAAAAAAAGTCTAAAGTAACAACTCCTCCTGGAAGTCCAGAGCTTCCAACTACCTCCACTTGGGTGGCCATAAAGACAAAGGCAGAGAAGATGCTTTCCAAGCTCCCATTAAACTCCAAATACCCAAGGTAGGGTGTTCTTGTGGGGTCCAAAGTGGACTCCAAGCTACAGGATATCACTAATACAGAGCCTAAACTATGGGCTATTGTAGGGCCTTGTCCAAAGGATGTAGCAACAGAGGGATACCATAGATGATATGCCAAAGAACTTAACCACCTCCAACATCATCAAAGCTACATGTTTCTCCTTCTCAATGGAAGCACCAGAACTGATCCTTCAACTGGCGAAGCACTACAACACTCCCACCCAGGTTGTTTTTCTTGCCGACTCTCTACCATTAAAATACCCGGTGGCCATTGTTACTCTGGATGCCGCCACTTTTGCTTTGGGAGTGGGAGCCATTTTTATCTCCCAGCCTATGTCACTAAAGGAGTTTGAAGAAATTCCCACTCTTCCCCCACAACATCTCAATACTCACTGGATAAAGTCCCCGAGAAGGCACTATAAGAAGATGAAGCTGGAGATTCCCCGCAAAGACTTCAAGGAATGCATACAAGAGGGAATCATATTTTTGTGCAGGCTCTTCAGAGAGCCCCATGCCAGGGACTTTTCAGCATGGATGTATTATTTCCTTTACTTCATCACCACCTCTAGTCAGAACAAAATCACCCCAAAAACAAAATTAGACTTATCATCTCTTCTCTTTTCTCCATTCTCTTATTTCTCTACAAAACAAGAAACCTCTTTATTCAAAAGAAAACACACCACACAAATAAAGGGAAAGAGACTATACAACATGTACATTATTTACAAAAATCCTCAAACCTTTTCACAACTGAAACCAACACTTGCCTCTATCAAAAATCTGATTTTCTTCTTGGCATACAAATATCAGAATGAAAATGTACTTGTACTGCTACTGTTCAAATTCACAAGGAATCATAAAAGTGAAGAATACCTTATTTGCAACTCCTTTCATTCCTTTAGAAGTTCTTCCATCAGAATCATCATAACCAAAAGTATGAAACTCATTCTTCACATTAACAAATATCAGAAAATATGAACCATGACAATGAAGAAATGCATCATCATTAGAAACATCAAGCTCCACTTGCATTACCCCCTCATTATCTAGTTGATCCATAAAGAATCTAAATGCCTCATACTCACATAATCCATGGATACCAAAATCTGAAAAAACTTCAAGATGGAAAGACATATCAGCGTGTTCCTCCAAACATGGATTGGAAACCTCTCCCACTTGCAAATTACCCACATGGTCACAAGGAGACAGTTGATCAAAATCATAGTCCTGCTCACTACATGGAACAATGAACCCATCAAATGCACATTCAAACTCATAATCACCTTTAGCCTAGGAAGAGATACATTCTAATTTCTTACTCGATATTGACACAGTTTCAACATCAGAATCAGAATAAATCAAATCTGAAAACTCCAAACATTCCTCAAACAATGGATTAACAACACCCTATTTTTCTCCTATATGAACCTGGTAGAAAAGAGATGGCTGATCCATATCAATTTCCTCATCAAATACATCATTACTAAAGACTTTGAAGACATTAGTACCCCTGCTGTCATAATCACTTTCAGCATATGATTCAAAATTAGAGATATCAATGTAAGTAGATTCAAAACCTCTATCATTAGGCAAAGAAGTGGATGACAAATTCATACTACCTTCTTCAACCAGAGGAGATGGAGAAAGACACCAATCATCCCCAATTTTCTCATCATGTGTAGGATTTTCAATGCACAAACAATTCATATGCTTCAATTGATCAATAATTAAATGAAGGGATTTCAAAAACACACTCATCTATTACTTTACCCTTTGACTGAAAAGACTCAACTAGTTGATCTTCATTCTGATTTTCATCCATAATATCATGATAAAGTTGCAAGATAGTATCATACTCCATCTCATAAGGAAGACCATCATTTACTATCCCTCTTTCCTTAATTTTTGACACCAAATCCACTTCAAAGCTCTTAATACCAACTCATTTGTATCATGCTGATGTAAATTATTATTTTCAAAATTGGTGAAGATACTCTTACCTTCACATGTTGATTTGCATTCACTTCCACTAATTCTCTTATCTTCCCATGCCACTAGGCTAATATAACAATAACAAATTGATATCTTCCAACATATCATTCTCTTGCGGGACATAGGTTTCAGCATTCCCTTGATCCTCATAAGAGTGTAAAACATACACATCCTCTTCATCATTTAAAACATTATTAGTATCATTTCATCTAGGATCAAAATGAGAGGGTGTTTCTAATATAACTTTGTAAGGTGAAGATTCATTGAGAAAGTCAGCATCATAAGTATTTGAAACATCATTCATTGGTACCATTTCTTGGACATATGTATTTCTATCTTCATGAGAAGTTTCTTCTGTATGCAACAAAGGATTATTAATCATACATCTTTTCAAATTTGAATTCAAGACCTTATTAGAAACCAAAATAGTAGGTATAAACACACCTACTTGGAGCTGCAAACTTTTCATAATACTCGTCCATTCTCAGATGCATTTTGCTGGCAAATCCCTCTAGAGAAATGGTTCTTTTTCAATCCATATTTGACATTGTTTTCAATTTCTATTGTTGTCCTAAAAGCTTGATGCAAAGTCTTAGGTTCCTTGTCTCTCAACCTATAACTCATATTCTTGTCAAATGCATCAAAGTAAACCACAACACACACATGATCTTAAGGTCTATTCCTTTCAGGTATTTCATGTAAAGCTCTTGCAAATCTAATATTGAAATCAGGAACTAATTCATCTTCTTTAATCTTAAGATTCAACAAATCAGTAAATACATCGCTCAAATTTATTCTCTCACCAAATTGTTCCATGAAGGAAACATGTAATTTGTCCCAAGAATAAATTGAACAAGCTGGTAAAAAAGAGAACCAGTCCCTAGCATCATATTTCAAAGTTTGGACAAACAACTTCATGTATACATCTTCATACTTTATTTCATAGTCACCCAATAAATCAATGAACATTTGAACATGATGACTGGTTGAAACAACTTGATCTCCATAAAATTTTGGCAAATGATCTCTGATATCATGAGGCACATCATGTGGGAAATCTTTAATGCCATCAAAACACAATGGCTCATACCTCTTGGTATGAAAGGATTTTGAACAACCCTTGCTGGTCTGAACTTAAGATGAAAAAAAATTTCACATCTCACTAATTTTAACACACCTCTTTCCTAGTGCTAAAAACACTCAATAGAGGAAACTGTTTAAATCACTTAATTCTCATGAAATAAAAACACATGAGAAGCATAATACCTTTTTTGTTGCTTTTGAGATACTCTTCCACGGCTAGTACAAGTAAACATACTCAAAAAATCAACTGATATTTTCTCCTTCCTTTCCAAAACAAACTGACAAGGGCTTCAAATCTGTAAACAATATACTGAAAAATCTCTAAAATTTTACATGTAAATCAATGCCACTGGGCTACACAAGAATTCAGATTCGACACCCACAAGGATGTGGGATAAGATTCACAAGATGGTTCAGAAATGATAAACAAATGATTAGCTCCTATGAGCTTTTAACCTTCACTTCTCTAGCAGATTATAATTTCTGGGATACTTTGATTTGTAACTTTTAAAACCAGAGATATTCTAAAAGTTTCAACAAGATTTTTTAATCTCTATTCCCAGCGGAGTCACCAATTTGTTAGCACTTTTTCTTGTAGAATCTGTATGAGCATCAATGCTTGACCCTATGACTCCCAACTTCTGAGTCCAGCACGTAAAAACACTAATTAATGAGGATTTGATCCTCCTTCTACTTTGAGCTCCACAGAATCGGGCTGGTGTACCTCTTTAGACTCACTTCTTTGTAATGAAATCCTACAGTGGATTAGGGGTTCTTGCAATAATCAACTAATGTCTTTTGTTGCAACCGATGCAGATCTTAGAAAATCAATCCATGATATTAATATAAGTAAACAATTATTACAGAAAAATGACAAATGTGATAATAAGGATATTCACCCTACTCCTCTTCGAACCCAGAGGCTCAAGCAGGCTAACCTATCAGATTCACTTCTGCGAGAAATCACCAAACATATTTTCACTAGTCAATGCAACTTGCACATATTTCTTCTCTTGAACAGGAAAGGGAAAATGAATAGATTTAATGATTTGATGAAGAAACTGCATAACCAGCAAAAGACCACTGCCTTATCTATTGGGCAGAAGAGTCAAATAAACATGCATTTCTAGAAAACCCTAACTCCAAACTCAAAGAAACCAAGTGAAGTTCCTTACAACTCACTTTTCTCACTCCAATTCTTGGACATCAAATTCATGTATAAACCTTAAATTCTCAGAACTTGTATTCAAGATTGACTCTCTCCTTGAAAGACACTTAAAAACAAGATCACACCTACCTTATAGCCAGTGTATCAAAATGCCTTACAAACTGACACACAAGAGTCAAGACCAGATACACAAAGACATCAACAAGAATTGAACAGGGGTTCCATTGTTCTTTATTGAAAAATCATCTGGTTCAGCCTATTTACAAGACAAAGAAACTCAGAGAAAACAAGAAAAAAGGCTTGAATACTGCCCAAGAGCATAAATTTTCAACACACTGTTACAATAGAGAAAAAAACTAGATATATGAGAAAGGAAACAATCTCCTTCACCGACACCTGTCTGTCCCCAAAAATATTTGTAACTGCTTCAATCTTTAACTGCAAAAATCTAATATGATCAGGACTCAAATGGTCTACAAAGTCATAATCCTCATTCTGAGACCTTTCCAGTGATATATGATACTTTATATTTTTTATAAAAATATCCCATGAAATATTAATCAAACTTTGTCTCTGTGCATATTTTTTGAACAATTTGAAATATTTGAATTTATATTCAATAGTTTGACTATTGAATTGAAATGATTTTTTAATTTTATATTTCAATTTTGCATTTTAATTACCCTTTATGTATATTTTTCTCATAACTCACCAGAATTTGACATGTGGTGAGCTTTGATTTGATGCCCCAAACTGGTCTTCTTAACTCACCGTTAACCCCTGCTCATTTGGAGACTTGGAGACTAAGCAATCTCTAGATCTCTGAAGGCTTTCCTTGACCTTGAGTCTATCTAGAGACTTAGAGACTAACTTAGTCTCTAAGTATCATGATCCTTTTCTTAACCATGGGTTTGTTGGGAGATTTGGAGACTAAGTTAGTCTCCAAGTCTCTAGTTCTCACCTGACCACACTTTAATCATTGTTAACCTACACAATGTAGTCTTTAAATCTCTAATAAATTATGTTAACCCTAGTTTGATTCGGCGACCTAGCGACCACCTCAATCTCTAAGTCTCATGAAATTTTTGACTTAACCACCAGCTTGTCACGACTTGGCGACTAGCGGTTATCTCCTGGTTGTGGCAGTTATCCTTGACATCTCGTGACTGCATGACCTAACTGCTAGCGGTTAGCCATTGAGTCTCTGCAGTTATCTCCCTTGGTGGTTATCTTCAATCGACTTCGCGACTAGCCACCATGTGCCACCTGCCATCACCTCCATCTGGCACCATCTTTCTGCAAAATTTGCTCACCTGTCGTCCAGGCATGAAAATTGAGGCACCAATCACCTATGCACATGGATAGCCTCCAGCTTGCCTTCACATTTCAATATGATTGTATTTTTCCTTATAAACATCTCAAAATTCCCCAGCGACATGAATGTGGGATAATGGTTTTTGAGTTTTTAAAGTTTTTGCACTTTCCTTCCAAAATAATGGGGGTCCCACCGCATGCAGTCTACTAGCCAAGGGCCCGCCAATGGCCTCTTGACTTCATATTCAAATCTTTTATGTGTGTGTAACCACCTAGATTTGGTCTGCTCTAATCATAGACTCTATTTTCCCTAAGTGTGATCATACCCCCAATTACTCTTTAATCGGCTGTCATAATTTATTCAAATCAAATTTAATCTCCTAAGTGATTTAATCACTCAATTTTATTAATCACCTTATCCAATCAAATCAAATCAATTCAATTCAAAACAATTCAAATCAATACTTGGCTAAGATAATTAATTTAAAAAGGAATTAAATCCATCCCTATTACATTCTAAAATCACATGCAAAAGCCTATCTTCTATCCTAAATTAATCTAATTAAATTGCTATAGTCCTAATTAATTATCTAAAGAAATAAAAAGTTTAAATAATTCATATTCCTATTTTTGAATGAATATATTTAATATAATTTATTTCATTAATATTCCCCTAAACCCTAGCCTAACCTATCTCAAGCACCTTAACCCTGGGTTCAAACCCATCGCAACCTATTCCCCCCATGCTAAGTCTAATCCTAATCTTAATTCTATCCTAACCCACTTCCTAATGATTTCACATTCCTAAATTTGTGTTTAGGAATCCCACCCACTTGAGAAAGTCAATTTTCTCAAGCTTGACTCCCTCTAAGTCCACCTTCTCAAGCTTGCTTCTTACACCCTCACCATGCTTCTTAAATGCTCCCATTAATGCATTATAAATGGAGATTCCTCAAGCCCATGCCTCATGAATTCCTTTGGCATTTATTCCTCTTACACCTCATCAAGGATTTTTACAACTCCATTAATGAACCTTATCCCCCTCTCTCCTCATTTCTTCTATAAATAGAATGATTTTTTGAGCTCAAATGGCCCTTAATTTTAGGATTGAAAGTATTGTTATGCTATTTAGATTAATTAGAAATCTATATTGCATTGTAGTTTTGATATTATGCATTGTTATTATCATGCTTTTTAGAGCTAATATGCATGTTTAGTGAGCATTTAGACTAGTTTTGATTCAAATCTTTCATTCTTAGGTTGTATTTGTCACTGATTTGTGCATAATCTGAGGGCATGATTATGGCATTCTTCAAACTCCTCCTAGATAGGAAGCAATAGATTAGTTTTAGTGTTTAAGTTTGAAACCCTTTCTTTTTATGCTTTTTCACTAATATAATGATCTATTGAAGTGTTGTGTTGCAAGTAACAGGTGCACTATTTCACACACACATTTTTGGTGCTCACCTTAGGGCATGATTTTGGATTTTGCCTCATTTTGACTTCATTTTTCACTAATTTATCTTCCCATATTTCAGGTCCAGGCTCATTTCTGGTAGCAGAAGCTCGTATCTAGGATACGCCCTCGTATTGTAGAAATTGAGGCTTCTATCCAGGATTTCCTGGGTTGTTTTCAGTATAGGATCACATCTGGTAAACGCTTTGTCGCATCTAGTAGAAGAGGCTTGCATCTAGTTTGTTGCATCGTTTCCTATAATTTTTGAAGTGTTAGGGGTTAGGAAATGAAGAAGACTTGGCTAACATGTGTTTTTAAACTGATTTTTGTACTAACCATTTACAAATATTTTTCAAAACTTAACACATTTTCTTAACATTTGTTAAATTGACCATATTACTATGCTCTTTTCCTTTAAAGAAAATCAGAAAATCAGACGTTGGTTTAACACTTGTAAAGGAATTTGAAGATAAATGGACAAGCAAACTCACAATTTAATTCATTTTGGGAATCAGCAATTGGACAAGCAAATCATTAAATGTTGTGGGATAACTGAACAAGTTACATTGTTTAATTCATTTTGGATCTGAAATTGAACAAACACAAATCATTTAACATTGTAGGTAATTGAACAAGCAAATCTCATTGTATAAATTTTAGAATCATAAAATTAACAAGCAAATCATCTAACTTTGGGGAAATTGAACAAAACAAATTTTCTTTCATGCATCCTATTTTCATTAACACGAATATCTAAATCAAGCTCAACATAGATTGAGGGAAAGAACCTTTGATTGAAGTGTTTTGGGAGAAAACAACATGGATTAGGAGAGTATGCTCTTCTTCTTTTGAAGAATAAAAAATCTAGACATCCTACACTCGCCAATCCTTTGTATGCTTATTTAATAGTAGAGGGCCTTCCGTTTGAGGAAAAAATCTCCTGGGAATGACCCAAGTGAGGACAGGTTTTACACCAACCCTTCTAACTCACTATAAATAATTACTTCCTCGTAGGACAAAGTTTTGAAAGACAGAATCAGTTTTGTTCTCATAATTTTGACATCATTCCTTGAACATGCTTGGGTATGTGTAGAGCGGAGCCACTTGAATCTTGCTTGTGAGACTACACATATTTAAGTACTCATAGGGCTATATGCCTCAATTTTTCCTTGTGCAATTCTATGGGAGATGATTTTGAACAAATTGCCCCATCATAAACAATGAAATTCAGAGACAAAAACTACCTGATTCTTCTCCAAAAGGGTGATAATCCTTGTGCAAGGAAAAAATTAATTGCCCTAAGACAATCATCATATTGTGCCCTCACTTGCATTTGGATTTGGCTAATTCAACATCATGACTAGAGTCATTGCATGCTTGGTGATGGTTGTATTCTGATTATCATTTGAGTGTGTACCTAAGTCAATAAGCAAGGATTTTCATCCTCTACCTAGAAAATAGGGCATAAGGATATGTTTGTTCCCCTAACAATGCAAATCTTCTTGATGTATCTGAAATATCACTAACAAGATAACATCTTCAAAACAAGCAACAAAATTCAATCCTTTATCTACATGTGTTTTTTACTCACCAGCAAGTCTCCGAACACGATCATGGATCAAACAAACTTTACACACTTTCAAGACAAAATTTTCAAAACTAAAAAAATCTGAGAGAGACATCAGAAACTCGCATCCCAGATTTCTTGGCCTGTATCTAGTATCTTGGCTCACATCTAGTGTACTTCATCATATTTGGTCAGTACATCATCACATCTAGGGTTAAAGCTCGCATTCTAGGTCATCAAAATTTTGCATATTGTATTTCCTGGCTCGCATCTAGGCTAGTCGGCACTTGAAGAATAGTATCTCAAGAAAACTCAGTTGATTTGGATACCCTTTTGGCTCTTTATTATGTCCTTGTTGTCTCTTCTAGTCTCCCTGTTGTTGTGTTAAAACACTTTTTCAAATGTATACCTTGCATGTCATGCTAGTTTCTTGCAATCAGTCTCAATACATGTGGTATATCCGCTTTTCGAAACAACTTGATTCCCAGCTCACTATCAGGGCATTCTAACCCTCTGACATTGGAATCATTTACTCCCACCAAAACACGAACAATACTTCCACCTAGACACACCCACTTGAACGGTTTGAGGCACTACCCGACACTATCAGGAAACTTTGACGAAATTGAGGTACAAACACATGGTTAACACAAGAAGCAACAAGTACACATCTAAAGGATCAGGAGTACTTCCTAAATCACTACACTTTCAAGGAGAAACATCTCGCAGTTCCCTACTCAATCTAGACTCTCCAGAAATGGATAGGTCCACTCACAGATGGAGTGAGGCTTTTGAGGGATATGACAATAGAAAAAACCTAAAGCATGAAGATATCGATGAAGAAGAAGAACCCACATTTGACCATCCTATATTTGAATCAGGCAGTGAGGAAGACATCACTGAAGAAGAGTACAATAAACTCCAACATAGCAGTAAGTTCCACAAGATAATTAAAAAAATGATTAAAGAAGGTAAAGAGAAATACTTTCTCCATCTAGCATCCACTGGCGTAAATTTACCCAAGGATTATGATTTGGAACAACTAAAGGAAAAGGAGGTGCCAACTCCTATATCTATTCTCGCCAAACAACTCACCTTGATGCAAATAGAGTTCATGACTCTCAAAAAGGAGAAGGATAAACCTAAGACAAAATACTCTGTGGACTCCATTTGTTCATTTCCTTTCGACAAGAGTATCACTATGGTTCCATTCCCTCCCAACATGGCAAGGCCAAAATATGACAAGTATATGGGAGAGACTGATCCACATGACCATATTAGAGAATTTTGTACTCTTAGTATAGAATACATGCATAAACCTACATACCTCATGTGGCTCTTTCCTGGAATTCTGGGAGGCAATGCCATGGAGTGGTTCTTTAAAGCTGACACCTAAGGTAAAAAATTTTGAGGATTTAATTCAAAAAAATTTCCAACATTACTCCTATAATATAAAACACAATGTGACCATGATGGATCTATGTAACACTAAACAAAAGACTGGAAAAATTTTTACACACTTCCTACAAAGGTGGACACTTCCTACAAAGGTGGAGGAAAATCTTTGCACTGTATTCAAGAGCTATTCCCGAATCTAAGAAAATGGAAATCTTTGCTAATAACTTGGTACCTGAGTTGAACTATGCATTGCAAATGCAACTCCCCTAGCTTCGACAGGATGATCAAAAATGCCATATGTATCGAAGAAGTTATGGTCAAAAAGGGGGAGATCAGTCTTCAAAGTGAGAAAAAATCTAACAATTCCAACTCCAAACCTAAATGATGGAAGCAAAACAAGAATGTTGTCAATGATGGAGTAGTAGATGCCTCTAATGTAAATTCTAAACCCGAGGTGTTCAATCTGACTAACAGCATATAAGCAAACAAATATGCCAAGGTAATGACCTCCATACCCAAAGAAAACAATGATAATAGAAAAGGTCAGCCATGGACCTCCAAACCTCAAAGAACATTCACTCCTTTAGGAGAGCCTCTCAAGATTGTTTTGAAGACACTATTAGACAAAAAAGTTCTCACAATCCCAGATTCCAAACCATGGGAACCAACGGTCAAGCCAAGGTGGTGGGATGATAATTCTTAATGTGTCTTTCACAAAAACAAAGGACACAAGACTAACAATTGTCTTGAGCTCAAACATGTTATCTAAGACCTTATTGAAGGAGGAAATATCAAAGTGGAAGGACACACTACCAATGGAGATCATACATCATTTAACAAACCATTCCCTAATTATGAGAAAGGGGAAGCATCTAAAGGGAAAGGAAATGAAGTAAACTACACATACTCCAATAATGGTAATGTGATCAATATGCTAGACATTAAAACTGAATCAATTAATGTGGTCACAATCAAAGGTGTTAAAAACACATATTTCCAAACAAATGTGGTGACTTGGAGCCAAGCACAAGTCATGATCAAAGGACCCAATTCCTCAGCAAAACTAGCATCAACGTCCAAGGCTCCTATTGTTACTATCCCCAAACTAGTAGCAAAACACATGGTTTCCACAACAAAGTATGACTTGGTGGACCAATTGCAATGAACCTCTGCTAAAATTTCCATTTTTCAGTTGCTTAAAGTCTCCACGATGCATAGGGAAATCCTGGAACAAGCCCTACATGCCGCTAATGTACCAAAGGACCTTGATATATACAAATTCCAAGAAATGGTTAATCACATCCTAGCGCCACATTACCTCTCCTTTTGTGAAGAGGATGATAAATCATTGACACATCCACATAATCAACCCCTCCATATTGAAGTCCCCATTCATAAATCCCGTGTTAGATGTGTATTGATAGATAGAGGTGCAAGATTTGTACCCTTAATCTAATTAGGAAACTGGGTCTTTCATAACAGACTATTGATTCTAGAAGCAAAATTACTATCAAAGCTTATGATGAGGAAGAAAGATCCTCTAAAGGTCTTATTGTTCTACCCATCAGAGTCAGGCCAGTTGAAAGGAATGTCATATGTCAAGTTCTAGATCTACCCTTGGCCTACAACATCCTGTTAGGGAGACCATGCATCCATTAAAGGCAAGTTGTGTTGTCTACTTACCACCAGTGTATCAAGTTCCCACATAATGGGGTGGAAGTAACAATTCTTGTAGATGCTAATTATACTTGCAACAATATCAAAGCAGGTAGTATGATTCCACATAACAAGGAAGCTATGGATGATATTCCTCCTGAGACTACCAAAGACATGGTGATGAAAAGTTTTGGAAAGACCTTAAAACTTGAAGAAATAGGTATGGGAGAATACAAGCTGGATATGACTCCGTCACTAACAAAATTACTAATATCACCAAGATCCTATGGAAGACCCTCCTCGTCTTTCACACCCACCGCATCTAAAGAGCCAGAAATCTACAAATCAACTAGCATGGTTAAGGCATCCACATCTTCTTTAGATAACACAGAAGAACAGGAAATCTTGGACTAGCTTTACAAAGGAGAACCAAAGGAAGCTGAGGTCAAACATGTAGAAATATCCCCAGAGCAGTATGGTAAAGGGTACAACCTCCTCAAAAAAATTGGATACAAAGGAAAAGGACCTCTAAGTGACACAAGAAGAGGACTTATTGATCCTGTAAATATGGAGTTCAGGAATACCAGAGACAAAATAGGACTAGGTTTTAATAATGAATCTAACAAACCCACTTCAAAAGATAGTCCGATCTCTGACAAAGGGAGTGATGAAATAGAAGAGATAGAACTAGAACAATGGTCCTATGAAATATTATTACATTTTGGCATAGAGAATCCCAACTATCAAGGAGAGCGCTATGTACCAAGCTTTGAGGTACCACAAGATATTCACATACCTTTGTTAGCACAGGCTCATATTCAAGAGGTAGGAGACACAACAAAAGATGATCCAGAGGTACCATTGATAACAATGACTACTGAGGGCACACCCCAACAATAGGATCCACATCCTAACTGGGGGTAGTTAGTCACAATCACACATATCCTTGATTTACCACACTTTGATCCATAGGTGGATAATCGGGTACATCAAATAACTATTGCAGAATTCTTAAACTGATCTGATGACAAAGTAACTAACTCTCATGATTATGAGTGGGATGAGCTATCTGTCACCACAAAGGACATTGAAATAGATGTGATTCACATGTTTGTAGCTCCATCAGCACCCAACAAACATTCTAACACTACTCCCAAAAATAGTGATATTCCTAAAGCAGAGGAAGAGTTCCTTCCTCCAATCATTGATGGAGAGACTGGTGTTTTCCTAAGTCTAGAAGAACTTCAGAGACAAAAAGCAAGAAGCCTCCTTTTACGGAGAGATGAAGATGAAAGTTCCACTGAAGATTCACAAGAGTTTGGTCTACATATAACTAACAATAACCCTTTTAATGATGATCTAACTCTTATTGATCTAAACATGAAAGAACTTAACTTAATAGAACATGTCATTTCAGTTAATAGTCTTGACACTAACACAATGTTGTCCTTCCCAAAATTTGACTCCTTATCTTTGACAAACCCAGATCTAATTGATTGGACTAATATGGATCCTACTCCTATCATCAACTTCCCCAATTATTACACCTTGGATTTCTATCTAAACTCTTATGAACCTTACCCTTCTTCCACCAATACAAGGAGCATGAACATGTCACAGGAGGATATCAAGTTTCTCAGTCCAAAATTGAAAAATAAAAAGAAGAAAAGAACTAATGGTGAAAACCATGTTGTGGCAGTATCAGATTCTAGAAAAGAAAAAAAGAAAGACATATTTGATGGTGAAAACCTCTCTGAGGCACCAAAAGATGATATTATTGATATCCTCCCCAAGCAATTTCAAGAAAGGTCTTCAGTTCTAATAGAACCAATAGATCCGGTTAACTTGGGCACAGCTAAAAATCCTCAAATAGTTCACCTAGAACAATCTTTGTCAGAAGAGGAAAAGACACAATTCACTGAGTTCCTGAGAGAAAAAGATCAACTTTGCATGGTCTTATATAGATATTCCTAGGATAGATCCTGAAATGATAATGCACCACTTATCTATAACTCTTGGGATTAAACCCGTGAAATAGAAACTCAGAAAGATGCATCCTCATGTTGCATTACTGGTAAAAGCTGAGCTAAATAAATTGTTGAAAGCTAGATTCATCAGAGTCATCACTTGCGCAGGATGGATTTCTAATGTGGTCCCAGTATCTAAATCAGATAAACCTATTAGGATCTGTACAGACTTCAGGAAATTAAACAAGGCATGTCCTAAGGATGATTTTTCACTACCTAATATTGATATGATCATAGACCTCACAGCAGGCTACCAAATGTATTCATTAATGGATGGTTTCTCAGGCTATAATTAGATTAAAATTTCTCTTGAAGATCAAGAAAAGACTACATTTACATGTGCATGGGGCACCTTTTGCTGGAACGTTATGCCATTTGGGTTAAAGAATGCAAGTGCTACATATCAAAGAGCAATGACCACTATATTCCATGATATGATGCATAAAAAACATGAAGGATTATGTAGATGATACCTTAGCTAAATAAAAAGAAATAAATACTCATATTGATGACTTAAGAAAGATATTGGATCATATGGAACAATTTCAAGTCAGGCTCAATCCAAAGAAATGTGCCTTTGGGGTCCAATCCGGAAAGCTCCTACATTTTATTGTCTCAGCAAAAGGAATTGAAGTAGATCCTACAAAATTCAATGCTATACTAGAGGTGAATCCTCCACGCAACATTAGTCAGATGAGGATGTTACAAGGGAGACTCCAGTCAATCATAAGGTTCATGTCACAACTTGCAGATAGAGCGCAACCCTTTACCAAATTACTACATAAGGGTGTCACTTTCAAGTGGGATGAGCATTGTGAAGCCAACTTTAGAGAATTAAAAGAGTACCTGGCTACTCCTCCTATTCTTATGGCACCCATTCATGGAAAGCCATTACTCCTATATATTTCTGCTTCAACTACGTCACTAGGAGTATTTCTAGCACAAGAGGATGAAACTAAGAAAGAAAGAGAAATCTAGTATATTAGTAGAACACTAGTGGCCTATGAACTCAATTACAGCATAATTGAAAAAGCATTCTTAGCAGTTGTCTTTGCATCACAAGAATTGAGACATTACATGTTGTCACATACAGTAAGGCTCATTGCAAAGATAGATCCTTTGAAGTACCTCCTCAGCAAGACAACATTAACATGATGATTAGCAAAATGGGTCCTGATTTTGAGTGAATTTGAAATTAAATATGTGGACCAAAGAGCTATTAAAGGAAAATTCCTCGTAGATCAACTAGCTGATTCCCCACTCCAAGATGATGAACCTTTAAGGATTGAATTCCCTGATGAAACAATTATGCATCTAACTGAGTATCCATGGAAGATTTACTTCGATGGTTCTTTCACACAACAAGGCTCTAGAGCAAGGGTTATTTTCATAACTCCCCAAGGCTACAAGATACCCAAGTCTTACAAATTGATGTTTCCATGCACGAACAACATTTCGGAATATGAAGCATTGGTAAATGCCCTTAAACTTTCTATGGAGTGGAAGATTGTAGAGTTACATGTGTATGGTGACTCTGAGCTCATTATCAATCAAGTCAACAGAGATTATCAGATGAAAGATGAGAAGTTGATGCCCTACAGACAACTGGTTGATGACCTAAAGAAGTACTTTATTTTCATCACAGTCCAGCAGATACCCAAAATAGAGAATAAGGTTGCAGATGCTATGGCTACCTTGGCATCCATGTTACAAATGGAGGAGCATCAATTCTGCTATGACTTCTTGGTTCAATAATTATCCTACCCAGCCTTTGATACCCCTGAATACCAAGTAATCTATGCTTTGAACACCCTAGACCAATCTCGGTATGCTAATATCATTGCTTACCTAACTGACCAGACTATTCCCAATGACTTATCCAAGAATGAAAAATGAACCTTAATTAGGATAGCATCACATTATGTCCTCATAACTAATAACTTATATAGACACGGTCTTGATAGTAAACTTCTTAGATTTTTAGAACACGAAGAGTCAAATTGTGCATTAAAAGAAGTCCACGAAGGTGTATGTGGATCACATTCGAACAGATTTTCATTGGCAAAGAAACTACTCAAAGTAGGCTATTACTAGCCTACAATGGAAAAAGAAGCTATTCACTTCTCAAAAACATGTCATAAATGTCAAACACGTGGAAACCTCATCCATGCTCCTGCCAGAGAACTTATACATTTTGTAACACATTGGCCATTCGAACAATGGGCCTTTGACTTGGTTGGACAAATATATCCTAATTATTCAAATGGACACATATTCATAATTATGGCCAATGAGTATTTCACAAAGTGGGTCAAGGTCGTGCCGCTAATCAAAGCCACTGGAAAATAGGTGGCTATGTTCATCCTGAACTACATTATCTGTAGATATGGGATACCCTCTTCAATTGTAATAGACAATGGGGGCCAATTTAAAAACCAAGATATTGATGACCTTTGTGAACAATTCCACATTACTCAACATTTATCCTCAATCTATTTCCCTCAAGGTAATGGACATGCTAAGGCATCTAATAAGAATATTCTCTAGATCCTACATAGAACTGTGAGTAAGTCTGGCAGTGACGGGCATTTACAACTAAATCTGGCATTATGGGCCTATAGAACAAGCATCAGAACACCAAATGAAGTCACACCATTTTCCCTAGTCTATGGCACTGAGGCAATACTACCTATTGAGGTTGAAATCCAATCTTTGAGGGTATCTTTACAAGGTCTTGTTACTAATGAGCAATACCGCATCGATAGGGTGAGTTCACTAGAATTACTTGATGAGTGCAGACAACATGCATTTGATCATCTAAAGGTGTACCAAGCACAAATGTCCAAGGGTTACAGTAAAAAGGTCAAACCATGACAATTTCAAGTGGTAGATCTCATCCTAAAGGAGAATCCTAAGAACCAGCCTAACAGAGAACAGAAGGGAAAGTTTGAACCTAATTGGTTGGGACCTTATGTTATCACTGCTACTTTTGGGATTGGAGCTTATCAACTCACTACACGTGAGGGAGACATCCTTCCGGATCTTATCAATACCCTACATTTGAATCGGTTCTATGCTTGATGTTTGGCTTGCAGATCCTGTATAGTGGAAAACTCTGAAAATACCAAAAAAATCATAAAATTGATCCTGAAGAAATCCAAAAATAGTGGAAAAAATCCTATAGAAAGGTGTCCTTGGTGAAAACCTAGAAAAAAGGTGCCTTGATACTACAAAAACATTCAAAAAAGAAAAAATAGAAAAAAAAAATAGAAAAAGAGAAAAGTGCCTTGATGACAACTTGGTAAAATAGGCATCCTAGTAGCAAAAAGAATAAAAAAAGTTTTTCCAAGTGGTGAAAACCTGGCAATCATGCATCACTTGTATTTTGCGCTTTGTTTATCAATACATTACCGATACTAGGCTTTCACAATTACACCTGTGCCAAATGTTGACTTTGTTTCCTTATGAATATATTATCCTTGCTTGGGATTTGTCTACATTTCTATCTTAGGAACAAGTCATTTCACACTGGGGGCATCTTTGCTAGCATGGTAGGATGTGTCTGCTAGTTTTTCATAGGATAGTTTTTCTTGTGATACGATGCTTCTCGATATTTTCACCAACTATCACTTTCATGAAATGAGGATGGCACAAACATGGCACTAACATAAATGGTGTTCCTAAGACCTACATTGGATTGCAAATAGGAACAATGATTGTACACAAACATGGGAGCCATATTGCTTGAATTCCAATTTTTGATTCCTAAATCTCTATTGTGCTTGAAAATGAATCAATAGTATTTATCAATACTACTTAAACACAATTTGATCTTGGTTTGATCATGACTCTTTTTTGCACTGGTGGTGTTTTAACTAGGTGCATCTAAGTAGTTATGAGTTTTATTTGATTGATTCTCAATTGATAGTTGTTATGTCTTCTGAGTTACTCCATGACATCTGTGCAAAGACAAAGAGTCACAAGGACAGGGGGCATAATGTTTTCTTGGTTTTATGCATATGGTGATTTTTCCAAATGATCCTATAAATTTCACCTAACTTGGATGTTTATGGTAAGAGTTGCCAACATGAGTGGATAGCCACATATATCTCGATCTTTGTTATGTGTAAACTACGGTGAGGTTGAAACAATTTCCTTGTCTGTTTTCTAAAAACTCAAATTCTCACTAAGGTATACGAAGCATAAATGTGCCCAAGGATATGAATTTACAAGGTCATTGCGGGTCCAATATTTTACCTTACACAGATTCTGATATAATAAAAGGAAGGTGACTATTTTTTTTATCCTGGCTTCTATGCCTTGATGCCTAAGTCTATTTCTAACATTTCATCCAATAAATATAGTATTCATACTTTCATAATATCAGTGGGTATTAGTGATTATTGTACTATCAGGTGGTATCTGTTCCAAAAGTGCCCAATGATGATAAAAATGTTACAATATGTGCAAATCAGTGACAAGTCCTAAAAGTCTGCATATATCTACATTTAGAGATTGCATGATGCATTTTAAAAAGGAATGTGAGCTATAAAATGATTTCTATTTTCTTCTTCTAAATTGAAGTTCATTTGCATCCATTTTAATATTACTGATATTTATATCGTTGCACATCCATAGCATACATTTTACATCCATAAAATGAGACAGAAGGAAAATACAAAAGAAAAGCATTTATGCATTTCATTTTACATCCTAAGTGCATATATACAATTACTTGCATACAGAAAAACTCAAAAATGTACATTTGCATATTCACATAGCATCATTTAAAACATATTTATATAAGTGATAAATCCAAACACATAAATGATGTTTTCATCTACAATCTAACTCATCATAAAACCAAGATACAATCACATGTGAAAAAATATCTATCAAAGTAAAGGGAACTCATGAAACATGTCAGAATTAGAAACAGTTGCATCAAATATATATCTCAAAATATGGTACAAATCAAAAATATGGCACAAGTATATGCAAATAGTATCAGAATATAAGAATGAATCAGATATACATATATAAAGTGTCAATAGTGCCAAAGAATGGCCTCACGGGATTCTAGATATATAACATGATCTCGCAAAATAGTACAAAAAAATATGTCTCATGTCTGACTCCGCCCTCTCCCTAATTTGGAGGAGGAGGAAGAGGAGGAGGAGGTGGTATGAATGGAGGTGGAGGAGGCATGGCCCCCTCAAACTGTTGGGGAACCCATGAATAAGAAAGTTCTCTCTGGCCCTCTGGAACTGTAGCATGGTATAAAGAAAAGTAATAGGCTGCCCTCTGTCCCTGATGAGTGGCTATCTGAGCTTGGGTATCTCTCTCCGCTCTGAGCATATCACCCTGCCTATCCCACTCTGCCCTAAGGTTCTCTAGCTGTGCATCCCTGTCTTTCAATAGAACCTCTAAAGTAGTTATGCGTGCTCTCAACTTCTCTCTCTCCTGCTCACACTGAGATAGTGGGTCTCCATGTCTCCAGAACCCCTCCCCTGAAGGTCTATCCTGTGACCTATTTGGATGCCTTTGCTACTGCTACCTCTTTTGTCTCTACTGCTCCCCTATAAGTAAAGGCCCTAGATCCATCCTAGAAGAAACAAATCTAAGTTGGGTGCACTAACCCTCTCCACTGGCTACCTCTGCAGTACCACCCACATCCCAACCTCCCCTATCATCTCCACCATCATCCTCATCATCTGGAGGAGGATGCCTAGCATCTCGTCACTCATCTCTAGCTCCATCTCATCCTCCCCCAGCACCCCTAGCTCTCTGTGCTCCTCCTCTCCCCCTGGCAGGTTGATCACCCAGATCATAATCTATCGGATCCTCTATACAAGGAATGGCCTCCTTAGGCACTGTGAATCATGGAAATGGATGTTGAAGCATCTCTGCAGCATACCCATCTGAACAGCCTACATCTGCAACATCACGACGGAGATCCCAATCGACTCCAGGGTAAAAGCACAAAGATGTGTCACATTTCAGGACCACTTATCAGCACAGGTAAATTTGAGTATTTCTAAATAAAAATTAATTTTCGTCAAACATATGGTCTAGCTAGATTCATTCTAGCTAAGCTAGATAAGTGGTTAAACTTTCCCAATTGGAAATGTCTATTAAATGCATGTTTT